>JAKOGI010002121.1:0-5000 GCA_029747015.1 Carnegiea gigantea
ATATATATATATATATATATATATATATATATATATATACATACATATGTATGTATATGTACGTATACATACATATATATGTATGTATATGTACATATACGTATTTATATATGTATATGTACATATATATCTTGTGCTTTTAATTCATACGTTGTTGATCAAATCATAATTCATTACATACATGTTTATACATATACGTGTGCATATATACATATATACACATATATATCTACGCACACGTATATTTTTATATGTATATGTACGTTTGTACGTATGTATGTATGTATGTATGTATGCATGTATAGATATATACGAACCAGCGTATATGTGCATACATATTTATATGTGTATATTTATGTATGTACATATGCTTATGTATGTACGTAAGTATGATTTGCTAGTAATATGTGTACAGTTCGTCAAGGGACAATGGATCCAAGTTGTGTGTGGGTGTACAACAGACTAGAGAGGAAGTATCTAAGCAAGACATTCGTTGGGAAAGTGGATGAGTTTATCAGGTTTGGTTGTGCGCAAGACATTCAGAGGTGCCGAAAATTGAAGTGCCCTTGCGTGAAGTGCCGCAATGTACCGTACCTTGATGTAGACACAATCAAGTTACATTTGTACCAGCGAGGGTTTCGTCCAAACTATTATAGGTGGGTGCATCACGGTGAAACATTTCTTGAAGATGATGGACCTACAACTTCCTCATCCAATTCACAAGTAATACCCAACCTTATAAGGGATAGGGTGATGGATGCCTATGCACCTGCGTCATCTACGTTAGTGCAAGAGCTGCCCCACATAAGGGAGCATGAACCAATTGCCGAGGCGAAAAGATTCCTTCAACTCATCCAGGCAGCAAAGAGACCATTGTACGAGGGATGTGAAATGTCACTGCTTAAAGCTGTTGCACGACTTACTAATCTGAAATGTGAATATAATCTACCCCATCGAGCGATTGATGGTATTGTATCCTTTATAAAGGAGATATGCCCAAACAACAACGACATGGTCGGCAATTACTATGAAGTGAAGAAGTTACTTACGGGTCTTGAACTTCCAGATGTTTGCCCCAATGGTTGCATATTATTTTGGAAGGAGGCAGATGGCCTTGATAGATGCTCGTTTTGTGATGAACGAAGGTACTTGAGGACGAGCAAAGAAGGGAGACAAATCCCGAGAAAGCAACTAATATATCTCCTCGTCGGACCTCGACTACAACGTCTTTATGCAACAAAGAAAACAGTTGAGAGTATGCGATGGCACCATGAGCACAAGCGCCCTCCTGGGGTCATGGCACATCCATCCGATAGCGAGGCATGGAAACATCTAGATGCTTCCTATCCTTCATTTGCTGCCGAACCTCGTAACGTATGACTAGGATTGTGCACTAATGGCTTTTCACCATTTGGTTATAATGGTCAAACATATTCATGCTGGCCAGTGATTGTGAACCCTTACAATTTGCCCCCATGGATGTGCAAGAAAAGACAGTTCATGTTTATTACTCTCCTCATTCCCGGCCCAAAGAACCCAAAAGGAAATCTTGATATATATATGCAACCTCTTATTGAAGAACTTGTGCAATTGTGGAATGAAGGAATACCAACATATGACGTCTCCCTTAAGCAGAATTTTATAATGAAAGTTGCCATTCTTTGGACTGTGAGTGATTTTTCCACTTATAGCATGCTCTCTGGCTGGATGACTGCTGGAAGATTAGCATGCCCCTATTGTATGGAACACACAAAAGCATTCAGGCTAGCCCATGGGAACAAGGAATCGTGGTTTGACTATCATCGCCAATTTCTCCCATCAGATCATAGATTTCGACATAATAAATATGCATTTTACAAAAACAGAGAGGACTATTCTGAACCTCCTCCTATGTTGACCGGGGAGCAAGTTTGGAGTCGTGTGTCTTCGCTCCCAACGGCAGCAGATCACAAGGGAAAAGTGGATAGCTATGGACAGTCTCACAATTGGACCAGACGTACCATATTTTGGGAACTACCTTACTGGAGCAAGCTGTTAATACGGCACAACCTTGATGTCATGCACATTGAGAAAAATGTTTTCGAGCAGATAATTAACACGGTGTTCAATGTGAAGGATAAAACAAAAGATGACCTTAGTGCGAGGAAGGACATGCTTATCCATTGTAAACGTAGGAGACTTAATGTTCGTATTGTTGACGCATGTGAAGGAAGTCGGCGAGAAGTTATGCCACAAGCTCCATATGTTCTACAGAAGGAGTACAGGAAGGTGGTGTGTGAATGGATCCGTAAACTGAAATTCCCAGATGGTTATGCCTCGAACTTAAGTAGGTGTGTGAATGTGAGGAACGCGTCACTGCATAACATGAAAAGCCATGATTGTCATGTTTTCATGCAGCGATTGTTGCCTCTGGCTTTCAGAGATCTCTTACCCACCAATGTCTGGAATGTGCTAACTGAGCTTAGCCAGTTCTTTCGAGATTTGTGTTCGTCGAAGTTGCATATTGATGACATCGTCTGTTTGGAGAATAATATCGCATAAATTCTATGCAAGATGGAACGAGTTTTTCCCCCTGCATTCTTCAACGTAATGGAGCATCTACCAGTCCACTTACCTATGGACTGAAATTTGGAAGGCGGGTTCAACATTGATGGATGTATGACTACGAAAGGTATGATACAGTGTTCATGGAAATCATGTCTGCTGTTGCATACAGAACTGACGTTTCAATTTGTTGGGTGACAGGTGTCTTCATCACTTAAAGGGGAAAGTAGGCAATAAAGTATGTGTAGAGCCTTCAATTTGCTATGCGTACTTAATAGAAGAGATAATGAATTTCATTGCAAACTACTTTGACGATAGTGTTGATATGAGGGCACAGGATTTGCCGAGAAATGTGATGAACATTGACAATGACAAATCCGATGCCAATCTCCCAGACATTTTCTCCCGTAACGTTGGATATGTCCCGAATGAGGGCAGTGTGCAGTTCTTGGAGCATTTGGATCATTGATTGGCGCATGCGTATGCGCTATCAAATTGTGGGTTGTTAGGAGAATATGAACGGTAAGTTCATGTTTTACGTATGGAGTAAACCGTACATACATTGAACAGGACTATATGATTTCCTCCTTACATTGTGTACGATGTTTGAGCTGGAGATGATCCAACAAAACCCTCATGTTCGGGTGGAGGATGTGTGGGGAAAGTATGAGAAAAGATTTCCAGAATGGTTCAAAGAATGTGTACATATTACCACAATGTGTTTTGCTTGCATTGCGGATGTATTTCTATAATTTTACGATAACAGCAACATCTTTGACAATTGGTGGTTATGACGGCCATGTAGGTCTTGCACTCCACTATGGACAACGACATCATAAAAGCACTTGCATATGGCCCTAAAAGGCATGTTCGTCATTGGGATCATTATTATATCAATGGCTTCAACTTCCACACATATGAATATGGGAAAAGCAAGTCAACAATGAATTACGGTGTGTGCGTAAAAGGAACGGATGGAAATGAATATTATGGCATTCTCCAAGATGTAATCGAGTTGCACTATATTGGGGATATTCATCCATATAAGACGATCTTGTTTAAGTGTGAATGGTATGACTGCATTAATGGTGTTGTTGTCCATGATACACACAAATTAGTTGATGTCAATCACACGAAGAGATATCCCAAGTATGATCCATTCGTCCTTGCAAGTCAGGTCACTCAAGTTTGCTCTTTGCCTTATCCTATGAAGGATAACACTAAAAAGGATTGGTGGGCAGTGTTAAAAATGAAAGCAAGGTCCATAATAGATGTGCCCGAAGAGGATACACCATTCCAAATAGACGAACACGACAATACGCCTAATTTAGCAGATTGTGACGTGGACGACGATGTTGCCATCGTAGAAGAAGAGGAAAATGACACAAATGACAATGTCGATGAGGAGGTTGATGCCATCGACGATGGCTATGGAGATGCATGGAACGACGGGTTACTGGATGAGGACGATGATAATTTTAATGAGGATGATGATGACGACTTCACCGAGTCAATGTCTATGTAGTGCACGTGGATGCGTAATTTACACCCACATAGCATCTTCATGTGTTGGACCTTGTGTTACGTATGTTAAGTATATGCGAACTTCGCTTGCATCTTCTGCAAGTATATGTTATGTTATTTGGGTAACATGTTTTCATACCCGAATGCATATTGCTTGCTCATGTAATTTATTCATGCATTTTGTCACCTTCATAGCGCAGTATCTAACATTGATAAGTGTATCCTATTGGCTGTTGTTTGGCATTCATTTTTCAAATTTAATTGCAGGCACTTATCTAGCTGATGTTCGTAACATGGTGCAGGAGTAGGTAAGCATGGAGGGGTCGAGCGGAGGCATTTCCCAGTACGACTCCCAGGAGACGCAGCCCCCGGAGTTTCCGTTGGAGGGCACTAGCACCACAGTGACAAGGGTACGACTTGTGCCTAACACCGACAAGTGGTAAGCGTCATTAACTTTCACAATTTATGAGTCGGAGCCGTACAACATTTTCATTTAATTTGTGGGCAATGATCTATCGTAGGTTTGGTGATCGAGACGTCGCACGAGCCATCTCCGAGACCATTCGAACCTACTACAAGGACGCATTCACGTGTTGGAGGGATGCCCCTGCGGATCACAAGCGGTTTTGGTGGAATGATTTCAAGGTAAAGGTTTTAAACTTTACAATATGGTACGTTCATGTGTATACTGCCACTGATTTAGGTACATTATACCAACAGTGATTAAATTAAGTCACTTAAACATTGAGAGATAAATTTACTTAGGCACATCATCAACCTTCACGGTCAACCATATCACATAACTTCAGTGAACATGTACGCGACATACATATGGATTACGATTTCCCTTTTTTTTTGGATGTGAAATACAATGCTCCGGATGTGTGATCCGTTGAGATGTGTACTTGGTGTACGCCGGGCGTGTGGCCCGT
>JAKOGI010002121.1:7500-45000 GCA_029747015.1 Carnegiea gigantea
GAATAAGATAGAGGGGCCGAAAGCTAAGATTAGGCACAGTCAGGGGTCAATATCAGCGACAATGTGGGCTGAGAGACTGGGACGAAAATCTTCATTATTTCAATGGAATACATTGTCTTAACTTTGAAAGGTTGCCAATGGAAAAATATATATGTGTGTATGATAGACGAAGCAACTGGGAAGAAGACCTTCGGCTGCTAAGTTGTTTGCTACTACTCATTCAAAGGTTGATGAGGGCGGTCAGCGGATTTAGTGTGATGCGTACACACAGAGTGTCTATGTAAGTACTGTAGCAATACTTTCTATGCAAGGTAGATGACTGAAATCTGAACAGAAGCTTTTTGTTTGCCTTTTTCAACTCATTCCAATGATGCGAGAAAAATATGAGGAACTGAAAGTAGGAACTGATGTGCAAGTCGGTTCCGCAGCAGATGATCACTTGTTCTTCAAGGCAAGTGGTGGCTGGAGTGAGAAGGGCACTGTATACAGACTTGGAAGAGAGGGTCCAGCCATGTTTGAGAGACCGATCACGTCAAGGCGTAGTGGTGGCAGCACTTCATCGGCATATTCTTCTCCGATAGTAACCCAGCTCCAGGATCAATTGCAAGCGACACAGAACAAGCTGCAAACGACTCAATTACGACTTTATTCGACAGAGAAGGAGCAGAGGAGTACTAGGGAGGAGTTGGAAGCTACAAGGAAGCAGCTGGATGAGCAACGAATTGGGCTGTTGGAGCTGGATGCTCGGTTTGATAGCTTCTCGGCGCTGCTTGGCCACCCCACACGTGCGGACAACTCTCAGGCATCATCGTAGATGTAGGTATGTATAGTTGTAATCGTTAATGAACACTGTAATGTGCAACTTTGGGCTCTGAACTTCATGTATGTTAACTGCTGAACCCTGTAACTGTGGGATTCGTGGAATGCGAAATTGTAGATATTTTGGTGGATATGTTGGTGCAATTCGTGTAATGTCGGTGCAATTTCCTGAAATAAGTGGAATGTACATAGCAAAAAATATGGCCAGATTAGAGACCGAAATTGATGTTCCGGTCTCTGTTTGAGACCGAAATTAAAGTTCGGTCTCCAATACAACTAGACATGGACATCATCCTGTGCTGGAGACCAACTCCAAATTCGGTCTCCAGTAGAGACCGAAAACCTTCGGTCTCCAGTGGAGACTGCCCATTTCGGTGTCTAATGGAGACCAATATTTTTGGTCTCAGATAGAGACCAAATATATTGGTCTCTATTAGAGACCAAAGTTAGTGGTCTCAATTAGAGACCGGTCTACTTTGGTCTCTAATAGAGACCAACTAAGTTGGTCTCAGTTAGAGACCGTTCCAGCTTGGTCTCAGTTAGAGACCAGTAAAATTGGTCTCAATTAGAGACCGGTCAGACATGGTCTCCATTGGAGACCGAACTATTTGGTCTCTAATTGAGACCAAATCTTGTGGTCTCAATTAGAGACCAGCCCATCATGGTCTCAAGTAGAGACCACTGTGTTCAAATTTGGTCTCTAAATTTGAACTGCTACCAAAGATTTAGAGACCGATGATTTTCGGTCTCTTTTCGGCCTCTAAATTTAAATAGAGACCCATTTTTCCCATTTAGAGACCGAAAAGCTTCGGTCTCTAACTGGACGAAATGTTGTAGTGACTGTGTTTGACAATTTTATACCGGTACAGTAGGGGCATTTTCTCTCATAGGTAGTGTCTAACGTGCTTTTACCTTGGTTACTTCTAAACTTCACTTTTCTTATTTGTTTACATGTTGCTATTTATATCATAGAATTGCAATTATGTTGTATATGATGATTTTGATGTAATTATATGCATACTTGGTGTATATATTTCACTTATTAAAGATGATGCATGTGATGTATTATCATGTTGTTATTTCTATGAATATAAAGAAATTCATGAGGTCTTGTCAAGTATTTGGACATAATTTTCCGTCTCTATTAAATATTTTTTTAATAGTCTAAGAGAGGAAAAACCAATTACTTGACCGAATCCCATAAGCTTATGTGTATGACTTAGAATGCTATAGCATAACTATGTTCTATAGAAGTTATTTGCTATATCTATTTATTTTGTGGCTATCTTCGATAAGGTCATGCACTAAAAACATCATTATATCTTTTTGGTTGAATATACAAGTAAATGTAAGATTTAACCCCTATTCAACAACACTGTTTTTGAGTAGCGTTGAATTTGAACTAAGTCAAATTACTATTTATTCTAATTTTAAGTATTCGGTAAATTAGTGTTTTATAATAAAAGATGTCATTTCACACACATTTTTCCAAACCTTATATAAGTTAACATTTGATTGCATCCCATAATGTTTGGAATCTTACGTTCCATTAATGCCTCATATTGTCACAGTGCTCCCGAACATACAACTGGTATTGCACTGTTGTTATTATATAATTCCTTGTTAGATTTTCTTTTCATTTTTATCTACATAAAAAGCATTGTTATAGTGATAACACAATTTGAATATTTTTACAAGGATTCATTTTTAGCAAGGCTAGTGGGAGACTGTACGCACTTTATTGGCACAAACTTTATGCGTATTAGGGCTTATTCTTTTAGTTGGAAAATATAGGTTAGTAAATGGGTGAAGTTGGTTAAAATTGGTAGAAGTGAGTTGAATTAGATTGAAGTGGGTTGAAGTTGGTTGAAGCTAGTGGGTTGAAGTTGGTTGAAGTGGATTGAATTTTATTTGTATGATGGGTAGAAATTAATTAAAACAGTAGAACGTGAGTTGAAGTGGATTGAAATTGATTGAAGTTGGTTGAAGTGGATTAAAGTGGGTTGATATGAGTTAAAGTAGGTTGAGATTGGTAAATTTGGATTTATCAACAAAAAGAATAGGGCCTTAGTAGTAACAACAACAACAACAACAACAACAACAACAATAATAATAATAATAATAATAATAATAATACTATTATTATTCTTATTCTTATTATTATTATTATTATTATTATTATTATTATTATTATTATTATTAATGACAAAGACAACGATGTCCTTTTTAGTCATTTGATATTCATCACTTAATCCAATAGCTAATTTAACTGAGCACATATTTCTTAAACAGCTAGTTAAACTGATACCTATTATCCGTAAAAATATAAGAACTATTCACTCCTGAGACAGGGTCATGGTTTTTCCACGTGTCGTATCACATCTTCCAATGATCTTTGCATAATATATGACTAAATTGCCATCTTCAACTCAAATCAAGAAATGCTTGTGATCTGATGGCTTATGCATGTGATATGATTTTCTTGCCTTTCTTAGTCCTCCCTTTATGCTATTGCTTATATTATATAGATTTAAAAGTTAAAGAAATATTTTTATGATTTTGCTATCTACTTTCATAAAATTTAATGCCAAACAGCCAAAGCACATCATTCCGTATAGCAGAAAAAATTAACCTTATTTATTTCTTCTCCTATTGTGTATCTACTGCTAAATCTAATAGCCTAATCACAGAGGTATATGAAAAAAATGCTCTTTGTTCTTATATCAATATTGTTCTTATTTTCATTTAATTTCTCTTTGTTCTTATATTAATATTGTTCTTATTTTTATTTAATTTCTCTTTGTTCTTATATTAACACTATCTTTATTTTCATTTAATTGCTCTTTGTTGAAATTCAATTACAGGCTAATATATGAGAGGATGAATGATGTATTTAATCGAAAATTTGACACTCATGAAGAACTTATTAAATAAGCGAGATATAATTGTGCATCAAATGGGTATGCCTTGTTAGCCAAAGACTCAAAAAAAGATAAGTATGTTGTTCTTTATTGTGATAGAGGTGGTACCTATAGAGATAGGAGGAAATTTTTGATGGAAAATAATAAGAAAGTATCATCTGCACGACTTATAAGCTGTCCATTTGAAATTAGAGGGAAGAGACTGGAAGGAGGATTTTGGATTCTAGAATTAAAAAATGCCTTTCATAATCATGAACCTTCCGTTGAAATGTCTGGAAACCCATTATCTCGTCGTTTCACTTCTGAAGAAACTAAAGATATTGAGAAGATGTCTATGGTAGGGATTCAACCTCGTCATATTCTTTCTTCCTTGCAACAAAAAAATCCCAGCCTCCAAGCTATAGGTCGAATTATATACAACTTGAAGCTAGGCTAAAATTCAAAAAGATAATTTGGATGGTCAATCTCTGATTCAAGCTCTTTTTGATGAATTTGAACATGTTAGGAAATAAATAATTGTATAGATTCTATGTAACTAGAATTGTCATGTTTCCTTATTATTGTATGGCTAGGAGTCTTAGGCGGCAAGCTGATCAAACCCTTGGTGTATATAATATTGCATGTACACAGCAGAATGGGGGACGAAGAGGAATTGTCTATATACAAATTTATTCAATCATATCTCTCCTCTTTTATTTCATGGTATCAGAGCAAGGTTATCAAAATTATCAAGTTCATATTTTTCAATCATGAGTGGAGGAGGAAAGAAGAGGTTTGTGATTGAATCTCATTCACCATATTATTTACACCCGTCGGAAGGACCCGGGGTGTTGATAACAGCTGTAATTTTTGATGGCAAGAACTTTGATTTATGGGAAAGAGCTGTAAGAACAGCTCTAATAGCGAAGAACAAGCTGGGGTTCATCGATGGAACCCTGACACGTCCAGCAGAGACAAGCGACGTGGATTTTTCAGAAGTTAATGCATGGGATATGGCGAATTCCATGCTATGTTCATGGCTTCTCAATATTATTGATCCGAAGCTACGTATGAGTGTGGCATATTCAGAAACAGCGTATGCTATGTGGAATGATTTGAAAAGGAGATATTCGGTGACAAACGCACCAAAAATACACCAACTGAAGGCCGCAATAGCAGATTGTAAGCAAGGGAATCTTGACGTTGGAGAGTTCTATTCAAAGCTAACAAATTTATGGAATGAACTAAACAATCATGTGAAGGTTCCATTCTGTACATGTAAGAACTGTGAGTGTGGAGTGTCAAAGAAAATTGTTGCTATGTATGAGGAAGAGAAATCTCATCAATTTCTGATGGGATTAAACGATGATCTATATTCTCAAGTGAGGGGTCAAATTCTCACTCAAGATCCGCTCCCCCCTCTTGGTAAGATTTTCAATATAATATTGCAGGAAGAAAATCATAAAAAGATGATGGTTCAACGTGAGAGTAGACCCGAGACTGCCGCCGCTTTCGCTGTCAACAACGTGCCCAGAACAACACAATTTCAAGTTGGAAGACCAATATGTAAACATTGTGGGAAGATAGGCCATGAAGAAGGTAGCTGTTTTGAGTTGATTGGCTACCCGGATGGATGGGTGGCTCGAAGAAGCAGTCGAGGACGCGGCAGAGGGGGACGCGGAGGTCGCAGCACAGGAGGGCGCGGCAGAGGTACCGGAGCAGCGTACACTGTCCAGACAGCACTAGAAGAGCCCAGGCAGACAAACGCTGATGGAGGCCGTGCGACTATACCAGGAATTTCAGCTGAACAATTGCAAAAGCTACTAACTCTCATTGAGACCCCGAAAGCTGGTAATGAGAAGTTATCAGGTAAAAGTGAATGGCTATTAGACAGTGGAGCTTCGTATCATATGACTGGAGAGTTGAGCAAGTTAACACAAACGTATGATGGTCATCCGATTATAGTCAACATGCCCAACGGTCAATATAGCGTAGCCACTAAACGTGGCCTGGTTCAACTCAACTCCACTGTTATCCTTCATGACGTTTTATACGTACCTGATTTAAATTGCAATTTAATTTCTATTGCGCAGCTTATAAATGAGTTATTTTGCACAGTAACTTTCACTCACAAATTATGCGTTATACAGGACCATTCTACGAGGAGGCCGATTGGACTGGGTGAACAAAGAAGAGGGGTCTTTTTCTTCAAGGACATCCAACCAGAAAGTATTCAAGTCAACAAGGTTACTACTTCTGAGCTATGGCATCGTAGGCTTGGACATCCGAGTCACCAAGTTATGTCCTTTTTATCAAGTAGCATTGGAGGTCTTAATAATAAGCGTATAGATGTATGTGATGTGTGTTTTAGAGCTAAACAGACTCGTATGCCGTTCCCTATTAGCAATAATAATGCTTCAGAGTGTTTTGATTTAATACACTGTGATATTTGGGGTGCCTATCAAATTGAGTCCTTATGTGGAGCCCACTATTTCTTAGCTATTGTTGACGATGCCAGTCGTGGTACTTGGGTATTTTTGATGAAAGAAAAAAGTGAAGCCTCTAAATTGCTTAAAAATTTCTGTCTAATGATCAAGACTCAATTTGCTCAGAGTGTTAAAGTAATAAGGAGTGATAATGGAGCCGAGTTCACTTCTGGGCTCATGAAGCAATTCTATGGAGAACAAGGTATAATACATCAAACGAGTTGTACAGACACCCCGCAACAGAATGGTAGGGTTGAACGAAAGAATCGGCATATTCTGAATGTTGCTCGGGCTCTTCGTTTCCAAGCTAATCTTCCATTAGAATTTTGGGGAGAATGTGTTTTAACAGCAGCATACCTAATTAATCGAACTCCCGCATCAACCTTGCATGGGAAGACCCCTTATGAGATACTTTTCCGAGCCAGGCCTACATATGCGCATATTAAAATTTTTGGTTCCTTGTGCTATGCTCACCGATATCAGCGACAGAAGGATAAATTTGCTGCGCATAGTAGAAGATGTATATTTGTAGGCTATCCCTTTGCTAAAAAGGGATGGAAGGTTTATGACCTCGAAACGAACGAACTATTTGTAAGCCGAGACGTTATTTTTCATGAGGACATATTTCCCTATTCTACTCAAGGAGAAAAGGAAGCCGTACGAAGGCAAAATTTGGGAAGTTCCTTTGACTTTGAAGAAAGCCGTGAGCTACTGCACATAACTCAGTACCATGATGATTCTCAGCCATCACAGTTCCGCACTAGAAGAGAACCAATGGCCCAGCCTTCTGACTCCACGAAAGACCAAAGCAGCGAAGAAAACAATATGGGTCCTGAGCTTGCTGAGGAGATTGGGGTGCCTGAGCATACTGGGCCTGCTGAGAGCAATGATAGTCACGCGGCTGGTATTGAAACACCGGTTGGTGGGCCCAGCGTGTTGGTAAACAGGGGGAGTAATATGCTCCAGGCAGAAGAAAATCTAGGTAGAAATCAACGCAACAGGAAAGCACCGAGACATTTAGAAGATTATTTGTGCTATGCTGCTCGCTCAAAGGACCCCCCTTCTTCGAACCCATTACAAAAGGCCTCTTCAGGTAAACCATATCCTGTAGCTAATTATATTACTTGTGCTAAATTCTCAACTGCGCATAGAAATTATCTTGCTGCTATCACCAAAATTGTTGAGCCTAGGTATTTTCATGAGGCTGTAAAGGACATAAAGTGGAGAGAAGCTATGGCCAAGGAGATCGAAGCTCTAGAGCTGAACAAGACTTGGACACTTGAGGATCTGCCTCCTAACAAGAAACCCATAAACTGTAAATGGGTATATAAAGTTAAGTACAACTCTAATGGGACGATTGAGCGCTACAAGGCACGACTTGTGATTCGAGGAGATGAACAGATTGAGGGATTTGACTATCATGAAACCTTTGCACCAGTAGCTAAAATGGTGAGTGTTCGATGTTTCCTAGCAGTGGCTATTGCAAAAGGTTGGGAGCTTCATCAAATGGACGTGCATAATGCATTTCTGCATGGCGATTTGGACGAGGAAGTTTATATGCGACTTCCTCCAGGTTTTCGTCCATCAGGTGCTAACAAGGTTTGTAAACTCAGGAAATCACTTTATGGACTTAAACAGGCACCGCGTCAATGGTTCGCTAAACTTTCTTCAAAATTGCTTGAATATGGTTTTGTCAAATCATATGCAGATTATTCCCTATTTACTTATCGAAAAGGTGATATATTTATGGCATTGCTAGTTTATGTGGACGATTTGGTGCTTACAGGAAACGATCCTGTAGCTTGTGCTGAGTTTAAATCTTATTTGAACAGTTGCTTTCATATTAAAGATTTGGGCCCTCTAAAATACTTCCTAGGAATTGAAGTAGCAAGAAGTCCGCATGGTTTGTTTTTGTGCCAAAGAAAGTATGCCTTGGAAATTATTGAGGAGTGCGGACTTCTTGGATCAAAGCCGGTGGCTTTTCCAATGGAAGCTAACCATAGACTCGCAGTTGATGAGAGTCCATTGATCAAGGATCCTACTCGATATAGACGTTTGGTTGGGAGGCTCATCTACCTCACCATCACGCGACCTGAGTTGTGCTATGCGGTACATATATTGTCCCAGTTCATGCAAGGACCTACCGAAGCTCATATGGAAGCTGCTCGACGTGTTCTGAGATATCTAAAAGGAAATCCAGGTCAAGGTTTGTTACTCAAGGCAGATGCAGATCTGAATGTTTTTGCTTTTTGTGATTCAGACTGGGGAGCATGTCCCCTCACTAGAAGATCCTTAACTGGCTATTTTGTTACCATTGGTGGGTCTCCTGTATCTTGGAAGACGAAGAAACAAAGTACAGTATCTAGATCATCAGCAGAAGCTGAATATCCTGCTATGGCCACTGTGACTAGTGAATTGATATGGATTAAATCTTTCCTGGGTTCTTTAGGTATCTTTCTTGCCAAGCCTATGAAGCTATACTGCGACAATCAGGCTGCATCACATATTGCTAAAAATCCTGTTTTCCATGAACGCACAAAGCATATAGAGATTGATTGTCACTTTGTTCGAGAACGTCCCCCATTCTGCTGTGTACATGACAATTCCTCTTCGTCCCCCATTCTGCTGTGTACATGCAATATTATATACACCAAGGGTTTGATCAGCTTGCCGCCTAAGACTCCTAGCCATACAATAATAAGGAAACATGACAATTCTAGTTACATAGAATCTATACAATTATTTATTTCCTAACAGAACAAGAAAATTTCATCCTTCATTATTTGAAAGATGGTGATCATCACTTAAGCCATATATTTTTTACACATCCGAAGTCTATCATGCTTGCCAAAACACATTCAAGTATATTTATCATGGATTGTACTTAAAAGACCAATAAGTATGGCATGCCATTGCTTCATATAATTAGAATGTCAAGCTCCAACAAATCATTCTATTCTTGCTTTGTTTTCTTAAAAAAAGTGAGAGGATAGAAGATTATACTTGGGCTTTGCAAACGTTTAGTAATGTCTCAGGTGTCGACTCTCAACCTTCAACCATTGTGTCTGTTCAGGAGTTGGCTTTAATAAGTGCTATAGGAGTCGTATTTCCAAAAGCTACTCATCTTTTTGTGCATTTGACATATTCAAAAAAACATAGTTGCCAAAGGCAAAGGGTACTTCAGGGAAAAAGATGATTGGGATGCATTTTTTCTATGTGAAATTCAGTGGGGTATGTAGAAATAGAAGTAAGAATTTGAAGAAAGTTGGCTCCTTCTTCAAGTTCTTTACAAAGATAAAAGGGATGCTATCACATACATTGAAAATACACGGATTCTAGAGAAAAAGAAATTTGTGAGTGTGCAGATAGAAAAGTATGCACTTTTAGTAATAATGCATCTTCAAGGGCAGAAGGTGCGCATACAAAGCTCAAACGATACTTACAAGTTTGAACTAGAAATCTTTACCAAGTGAAAGGGAAGATATTTCTTGCTATTGAGAATGAGTTTCAAGATATATTAAAACACAACTTGAGAGTAAAAGGTTATGAGTTGCCTATAGATATAATGCTCTATATTTTAAAAACCTTATTGCACCTATTTCAATATTTGTATTGAAATAATTGCATAAAGAGTATGAGATGGTGAAACATGGAACATTGAAACCTATTTGTACCGGCAATTTTATGGCTACTATGGGACTACCTTATGCTCATATGATGAGGGATTAGAAAGAAGCAACCTCATCATTGCATCATATACATTCTCAATGGAGGATAGACAATAAATCTCTCATCTCTTTTGGTGGTGGAACCGAGAAAAGCAATGATAAAGATGAAATCAAGGTGTTGCTTGATAAATTGTATGAAATGTATCAACAGTGGCCTGTTTTTCAAAAAGTTGAGGTAAAGAGAAGAATTATGGGGATTTTGAACATGGAAGGCTTATTAATTGATGAGCTAAAAGCACAAACTCATAAGAAACATAAGGAAAAATCAAATGAATGAAGAGGCTTAAGTTCTACAAGAAGAGATCCCTCGGAATTTGAAATAGTGGAAGTTATATGGAAGGGTACTAATACACAAAGTGTTAGGGAAACATCTACAACTAGAATCGATCTCAATATACCATGTTCTTCATCTTAACCTTTGTAAAATCTAGTCAAGTAAGATTTCTTTTATTCAATTAATATTTATTAACATTATAATGAAGTTAGTCCATTTACATTTTTTCTTTAATGTTTTGATGTATAGGACGGTTGGTGTCCATGATATGACATTTTTTAAAGAAGAAAAAGGATTATATGAAAAAATGTCAAGGAACTAGATAATTCTGAATCGACTTGATGGACGCCTTTTTTCAATTCCTATATAATTGTTATTCTGCTTGCTATGAGTATTTGGATATGACTTTTCTTATGGCTTTTTTTTAATGAAAAGACATTTGGTTTTATTACTTTGGTATAATAAATTCTGTGATATACTCCGCAATCAGTATATCAGTGATATTTTTTTGGCATAGAACTTGTGAAGTATCTACCGATATTTGTTTATAACTAGTTGATTATTTTATTTAGTAGATTACTCTTAAGATGTGTGCCTGTGCGTGCCTTTGTGCATTATGAAACAAATAATTTACTATGATATAAGTAAGTCCCTAATGTAGTATAGATACTCGTAATAGATTGATTATGCTCCTAATAAATTGAATATATAGGAGCATAAATATAATAATATGCGATAGTACTTAATTGTTGTACCATAGTAAATTAGAGTTAAATGAATAGGTTGTCATGGATAGTCATGCTCGACATAATGACATGCTTGGTCGACCAACCCTCGAAAAAACACATATTATCATCTTTGTTAACAATCCATAATAGGAAATAATAGTAATAGACTGATAGTAGCTAGGCTAGTGGTGTATGTTAGAGTTAGTTAGACAGTTAGCTAGCTCAATGCCAGCTCAGACAAGCTGTTAGAAGTTCGTTAGGCCATCTAACATGTTATTACTTTCAATTTCATATATATACAACTTTGTATAGCTTGTGCAGTATCAACTTTCTCACCTTTGTATCATTTCAACAGTGATTTTCATAACGTGAATTCTAGAGAGAGATCCTTTGGCTTCTCTGTAAGATTGCTCTTCCAAATTCTTCATTCCATTTTCACCATTGTCAACATGGTATCAAAGCAGAAGAATCTCTGAATCTCATTCAATATTTTCTTATCTTTAGATCAAGTGTTTTGCTTCAACAATTTTGATCAAGCTTATTAAATCATTCCTTTTATTCTTTCTTTTCAATCGATTGGCTAGATTCTCTAATCAATTCATCCCTAACCTCCTGAGTTTCCGAGATTCAGATCCCGTACATATTATTGCAAATCTTCAAGAAGGTTAGCAGATTTTCACTCCTTTAGATTCTATATTCTTTGATATCTGCTGTTGTTTCCTTTCCTCTTTTCCCTTTTCATCAGTTTTATGGTGACACCAAATGCTGAGAATAAATGACATCTTTGCTGAAGATCTTGTAGAGGCCTATTTTTTGCATTCTTTTGATTGTCCTAGATTACTGCTGGCATCAGCAGCATTTGATGAAAATGGCTTTGGATCATGGAAAAGAGCAATAACAATTGCTCTCTACACCAAAAGTAAGTTGTATTTTGTTGATGGCACTCTAACAAGGCCTCATCCTAGTTGACCATATCTTAAAAAATGGATCAAATGCAATGATATGATAATGTCTTGGATATTTAATGCTTTGGCTAAAACTATACCAGATAGTATTGGAATTAGAAGAGAGATTTGGACAAATTAATGGTGTCAAACTCTATCAAGTCCAAAAAGAGATATGTAATATTAGTCAAGGCATAAGTGACATAGCCTCATACTTTACTAAAGTGGAGAATCTATGGGACGAATTGGATGATCTTGATGAAGTTCCAAAATGTACTCGTGCATCTGTTGTAAAAATGCTCAAAAGAGAGCAAAATCATAAGTTGTTGTAGTTGTTAATGGGACTAAATGATGACTATAATGCGATTAGAGGCAATATTCTCGTGGTGAGTGCTTTGCCTTCAATTATCCAAGTATATTCTATGCTGATTTAGGAAGAAAAACAAAGAGAGATTAGATCCATTGGTCAATTTCTTGGAGATTCTGCATCTCTTGCTGTTGAGAAGCATAGACCATATCAATTTACAAAGGTAGAATGGACAAGTCAGAAGGAAGGTTTGATGCTAATCATGGTGGCCGATTTGACAATCCTGAAGGAAGGAAGCCTGGTTTATTTTGTAACCATTACAAGAAACCTAGTCACTCCATAGACAAATGCTACAGGATTCATGGTCTTCCACAGAACTTTGAGTTCAAAGGTGGAAGGAGGACAGTAGCCTTAGCACAAGCCCATGAGCAAGAAAGTATATCCTCAGTTTTAAAGTTCAAAGGTCAAGGGCCCCAAAGTACCTTTACAGTCCCAAGCTTGACACAAGAATAGTCTTCTTAGCTGATCACTCTGCTGAAAAATATTTAGCTCAATCAAGGAAGACACAATGTTCACCATACCAAGGTCCGGATCATAACTCAGGTGCTACAACTTTTATAAGCTTTGCAGGTATTAATACCTCTGATTATTTTCAGAACTTATGCCTGCTATTCTTCTGTTGATAATTCGCATGATACTTGGATTATTGATATAGGAACAAGTGATCATATGTGCCATCACAAGGGTTTATTCACCAATCTTATGGCTCTTATTAAACCCAGCACTGCCATTTTACCTAAGGGACAAAGGGTGGCAATTACACATGCTGGAACTATTATGATTGGGCATAGCTTGGCTTTATATGGAGTGCTCTGTATTCTTAATTTTAGATACAACTTACTATCAGTTAACAAACTTTGTAATCAGCAAGGATGTTATATGGTTTTTACACCTAAATGTTGCATTATCTAAGCCCTTTTAGTGAATAGGCCTCAGGTTCTTGGTGAGCTTTATGCAGGGCTCTATTGATGTAGTCCAAGTCTAGGTTAGGTTAAGAAGTTTCTAACAATAGTTGTTTCCAGGATTCTTTCTCTAATTGTCAAAAGTTAGTTTGCACTACTAAGATAAGTCATGATGATGTCTCTATTTGGCATGCCAGACTTGGTCATTTTCCTTTTATAAAATTATAGTAACTAGGATTGTTATCCAATTAGGTATCGAAGGATGTAATAAAGCAACGTTTGGTTTATTCTAAAGCAAGGTAGCACAGACTCCCTTTTCCTTATAGCCAGATTCACTCTACTTTTATTTGTGAGCTAATTTATAGTGATTCATGGGGGCCATACTGTCTTCAAACTTACAATGGATATAGATATTTTTTGACTATAGTTGATGACTATAGCAGGACCCCTTGGACACGCCTCGTGGCAACAAAAAGTAATGCTATGCCGTTAATTAGAGATTTTGTGGAAATGATTGCTACTCAATTCCATGCCAAAGTTAAAACCATGAGCCCAGACAATGCTCTTGAATTTGGCTTGAACCCAGAGGCCATGCAATATTTTTCCTCCAACGGGATCATTCATCGAACCAGTTGTGTGGGAACACCATATCAAATGGTGTATTTAAGAGGAAACATAAACATTTACTTGAAACATCAAAGGCCTTGTTATTTCATTCTAGCTTGCCCTTGAAGTATTTTAGAGAGTGTATTTTGATAGCCACTTACCTAATAAACAGATTCCCTTCTAAGGTACTCAAGGGTTTGAGTCCTTTTTATTTGTTGTTAAGTAAGAAGGCATGTTATGATCATCTCAAAGTATTTAGCAGTCTGTACTATGCATCCACACTGAAGTCAGGCAGGGATAAGTTACAAGCTACTGAGTCTTGAAAGCCATTAGGTGTTTACCTCCAAAGATGTTACTTTTCATGAGACAGCTCTTTCCTATCATCATCCACAATACTTTAAAACCCCTGGTTTTTTCCCCAATCATACCTATTTTGAGTCTAATGATTGCCATCAATATATTCAATCCATGCTTCAAGGAGCTGGCACCTCATAAGAATCCTTGACATATATTCACACTTAGAGTTATACTTCTACTTTAACAGAACATCACTATGAGGTTTCATCTCCAAACTTGCTCATGAGGGGATCCACCAGAGGCCGTAAGGCACCATCTTATTTATCAGATTATATTTGCAGCCATGCTATGACCCATCATATAGATTCTATACAATTTGGCTATCCTAATACAGTAACCTTAATATGCTGTAATGTTACCACATCTTGTGAAGGACATTTTTCTTCAGACACAAATACCTTATTATAGCGTCTGGACACTTACACTGAACCTGTCTCTTATGAAGAGACAGCTTCCAAACCACAGTGGCAACAAGCTATGCAAAAGGAGTCTGATGCTTTGCCAGCCAATCATACTTGGGATTTAGTCCCTTTACTTATAGGCAAGAAACCTATAAGCTCAAATGGGTTAACAAAATTAAATATAAGGTTTATAGAAACATTGAAAGATGCAAGGCTAGATTGGTCATCAAAGGGTTTACTCAAAAAGAAGGTGTGTATTACACTGAGGCTTTTTCTCCTATGGTTAAAATGACCACTATTAGGAGTCTTATAGCCACTACAGTGAAGAAGCATTGGCCTATTTATCACTTAGATGTCAATAATGTTGTTCTCCATAGGGAATTAGATGAGGCGATTTACACGAAGCCTCTACAAGAGCTTACAGTTGCTTCTTCCAACACAGTTTGCAAGTTCAAGAAATCTTTATATGGTCTCAAATAACCATCAAAGCAATGGTATGCTAAGCTTTTTGACACTTTAAGGGACATAGGGGTTCAAAGACTCCAAGAATGATTATTCTTTATATTGTAAATAACAAGGGGATTCCATTGTTCTTCTTGCCGCCTATGTGCATGATATCGTGATTACAGGTGATGTGGAGCAAGTTTTAAGTTTTGGCCTACCTTTTCAATCAAGGGTCTTGAACCAAGTTGATCCAATATTGACCCTAGGTCAATAGCAACTTGGGGCCCTTAAAAAGGTCTACGTAGGGCTAGGAAAGGTGATTGGACCATTAGTAGCCCTTAGTAAGGAGTTAACCACTTAATCATCCTAAAATCACCTCATTAGCTCATTTACAGTTCATGGACAAAATATTTTGCTCCATTCCTAGCTCAAGTTTAACCAAGCAAATGAGCTCCCATTTCTGTAAGTTATATATGGATAGAATGCCCTGAATGTCTATTTTTTAATAAGTCTTAAATCGTACTCGAACTCAAAGGATTGAGGAAGTTATGGGTGAAATACCAAGAAAGGGTCGGTCTAGGACCAGAAAATGCGCAATTTTGAGCACGAGCTTCATCGAGGAGGTTAAGGCTATAACTTTAGGGATCAATCAACACAAAATGATTCTCCATACACAAAGGAAGAGTTAACAAGTGGTGAAATCTCATTTGGATGAGTAGAGCTTACTCATGCTCCTTTAGAAGATGGAGGATGAATCCTGAAAAACATAGTTCATAATGATTGTAATTATCTTAAGTATCTTGATTTCTTGTTCTAAGATATTTTGTAAGCCTCTTATTACACCACTTGTCCTGCTAATGTACAATTAATTTTGCCTCTCAATAGGCACTTATAGACCCAATTATCACTATGAAAAATCAGATTTGATGAATGATATGAGAGCTTGAAGCTTGGTTTTGGTCAAAATCTCAAAATCTTTATCTCTCTTAGGAGGGTGGTGATTTGAGTTTTTCCCTTTACTCTAATCCTTGTTGCCAAGATTTTAATGGGTTATAGCATGGGTTGATTTAATCTAGGTGGTGGTTCAACCTTTATCCTAGGTATATCCTTTTGGATTTATCTCTTTGTCACATATTTCAAGTATTGATTCATCTCCATTAGAGGTTTTCCTCTAATTAGGAATTCTCTCTCTTGGTTTATCTTTGGAAAAATTGGTCTTTAATATCTATTAGGCTTACTTATAAGCATTCCGCACCTTTATCTGGTCAAATGGAATTCAATCTACATCAATTGATATCAGAGCACAATAATCCTATCGCTTGGTACGCATGCATTCTAACCATCCTTGTGTTACAATTACTTAAAGTTTTCCCGCTTCTATACTATTTTTTCAGTAGTTCTTCTTCTTTTAACCTCTTATCTAGCCACAAAGAGCCCTAATTATAGCCCAAACACAAACTCTAACCTAAAAACATCCTTAAAAATCCACAGAAAGCCAAAAATATGAATCAGAAATTTGGCATTCCAACCTCGTGCTATCTGACACGACCGTGCCCCTTTCCTACATTCTTAAAACCTATTCTAGAGATCTGGCATGATCATCCCATGCCATAGAGCACGACCGTGCCCCCTCTCTTTTAACTATTTGCTAGTCATGCTCCTTCAGCACGCCTATGCTTCCCCATTTTCCCCTCCATTTTTTTCTTCTTTTGACCTTTCTATCAACCATGGCTAATGAGATACGTATGGCCATTGCTGGGCTTCAAGCTCAAATGAGAGAGTTTTGTAAGTAAATGGAACATTGCAAAAAGGCCACGAAAGAGCGTCCTTTCTTTGACGGTATTAGTTTGCATCCTACTATCTATTTGAGATGGGCTCAAACACTTGAACGTTATTTTAAGCCTAAAGAATGTTCTGATGAAGAGATGTTCTTGATTGCTACTCAAAAACTGCATGGTTATGCCTACTACTAGCTTAAATACCTTAGACAAGGGAGATCTCTTCAAGATAAGCCTAAAATCAAGACTTGGAGTAAGCTCAAGTCACACATGGATGTAAGATTCAATCCAAATCAACTTGTTGAAGAAAAACTCTTGGAAGAAAACCAATTATTCTTCAAGAGAAGATGTTGGCTCAAGATGAATGCGATCCTATTTTAGGTTTTAATGAAACATGACAAAACTCGGCCAAGAATGAGAGCTCCCTTAAGGCTCTTATTCAAATGGAGTTTACACTAGTTCCTTCTTTTGAAGAAACTATGGAGGTTCAGGTTCAAGTTCAAGAAGAAGAAAAGCCTACCATGTTTCAAGAAGAGGCCAAGAAAAAAAATGAGATCCTTTTGGATCTTAAAGAAAAGGAAGTTGAATCAAATCCCAACTTGGAGGTTATACCACCTGTTGTTCCTCAATCTTACTCTTATCCTTTCCATTATCCCAATTTGGGAATCGAGGTGAATATCACTAAGGAAGCCCTCCTTTCATTTTAATGAGCGGGTTGAGGAACGATGCTATCTATGCTACGTTTCCCACAGATGCTTGGTATCTAATTTTTGGGAGACCATTGGAATTTGGCCCCAAGATTGTCTTTTTGAAGGAACCTAACTTCCATGACCAAACTCTTACTCTCAATCTTCTAAATCCTCCTTAACCTCAAATCCCACATTAATCAAACCTCCACAAAGAAATCATTTGTCCTTTTAAGCCAAATGTGAAATTCTCACCATTGTTTGCATAAAAATCATTCAACTTCTCTTCCACAAAGGGGAATCTCTAGTGGTTAAGCTTGTGAATGATAAGAAAACCACTTTGTAGGCTCATAATTGTTGGAAAGATCTTTCTATCCCATTAGAGTATCACCTAAATCCTTCAACAATTCATACATGTTCAAGAGGGGTGGTACTCTCAACAAAATCAGTTTTCTTAAACTCAATAGGTACAACAAGTTATCAAGAGTAGTATACTTGAATTCCAACCCCAAGGATTTGAGGGCAAATCCTCTTCAAGGGGGAGGGTTTGATGCGGAGCAAATTTCGAGCTTGGGCCTACCTTCTCAATTAAGGGTCTTGAATGAAGTTGATCCAATATTAACCCTGGGCTAATAGTGACTTGGGGCCCTTAAGAAAGTCCAAGCAGGGTTAGAAAAAGTGATTGGACCATTAGTGGGCCTAAATAAGGAGTTAACTACTAAATCCTCCCAAAACCAGCTCAATACCTCATTTACAGTTTATGGGTAGAATATTTTGCTCCATTCCAAGCTCAACTTTAACTAGAGAAATGAGCTCCAATTTTTATAATTATATATGGATGGAAAGCACTGAATGTCTATTTTCCAGTAAGTCTTGAATCATACCAAACCTTGAGTATTGAGGAGGTTATGCGTGAAATACCAAGTAAGGGTCAGTCGAGGAGTCTGAATATAGGCTTCATTGAGGAGGTTAAGGCCGTAATTTCAGGGATTAATTAGCATGGATTGATTCTTCACACATAAGAGAAGAGTTGACAAGTGGCAAAATCTCATTTGGAGGAGCAGAGCTTACTCATGGCTCTCTAGAAGATGGAGAATGAATCCTGGAAGATACAACTCATAGTGATTGAAATTATCTTAAGCATCTTACTTTATTTTTCTAGGATACTTTTTAAGCCTCCTATTGGACCACTTGGCCCACTAATGTAAAACTAATTCTCCCTCTCATTGGGTATTTGTGGGCCTAATTACTTCCATGAAAAATTTGATTTGATGAATGATATGAGAGCTTGAAACTTGGTTTTTCTCAAAATCCCAAAATCTTTATCTCTCTTATGAGGGTCGTGATTTGAATTCTTCCCTTTAATCTATTCCTTGTTGCTAAGGATTTAGAGGGTTAGAAGGTTGGTTAATTTAATCAAGGTGGTAGTTCAACCTTTATTCTAGATATATCCTTTTGGATTTATCTCTTGGTCACACATTTCAAGTATTAATTCATCTCCATTGGAGGTTTTCTTCTAATTGGGAATTCTATCTCTTGGTTTATCTTTGGAAAGATTAGTCTTCAATGTCCATTGTGCTCACCTACTAGCATTCCACACCTTTATTTGGTCAAATCGAATTTAATCCACGTCAACAAGTAATACTCCTGTAGAAATCACAGGTTTGAAGGTCTTTCTTGATGGTAAGTTTAAAATCAAGGACTTATGAGAGTTGAGTTATTTTTTAGGCATGGAGATATAACAATTCCTGATGGATTGGTTTAAATTCAATATAAGTTTTCTACGGATTTATTAAAGGAGTCTTAGTGTGACACACTTTCAACCACCATATGCCTTTTAGGCTCTCTTTCCAAACAATCTTCTAATGATGATACTCCAGTCGATGCTACCAGTTATAGAAAGTTGGTTAGGAAGTTAAACTATCTCACTAATACAAGGCCATATATTGCTTTTTCCGTTTAATATTTGAGTCAATTTCTTTAGGCACCAGCCCAATCTCACACGAGAAAAGCTTTACATACATTGAGATATATAAAAAATAATCCTGCTAGGGGCTTATTTATCAATGATTGAGCTTGCTGTACTTACAAGCTTATTGTGATTCTGATTGGACTCACTGCCCTTTTACAAGAAGATCTATTAGTGGTTTCTTTATGATGATGGGAGACAGCCCTATTTCTTAGCATTGGTACTACTATTCTAAGACATGCATCTGATTAGTTGGCTATTGGTAAGTAGCATTTGTACACAATTTCGGTCCACTGAATAAAATATGCAATTAATTGTTTAATGATGATCGTTACCAGTATTGATACTACTAGTAGTCTGTTACTAGTTCAGTCGACAGTATGAATACCTTGGCTCGATAGTGAAATCTTGACTAATTACTAAAGCTAGCCTTGCTCCTCCTCCCCCTCTCTAACTCTGACACCCACTCGGCCCCAGCCATATGTGGAAGCATGGAGAGAGAGAGAGAGAGAGAGAGAGAAATTGTAGAGCGAGAAACTAGAGGGAAGAAAATGATTTGTTATTCTGAAAATATAGCAATAAGTTAGCTTAAATACCTCACCTTTCGCACCATATGACCTGGCAACAATTAAACAACTGAAAATAAAATAATTACAATATGCACAAGCTACAACTACTCTTCACATCCCCCAATCAAGCTAGACTTACGTGGAATCCACAATAGCAAGCTTAGAAGAAAGAAAATGATGCTGTGTAGATGCCAAAGGTTTAGTGAAAATATCTGCCACCTAAAGATGAGAACTAACATACATAGTTTGAAGAAAACGTTCCTGCACTCTGTCCTTGACATAGTGACAGTCCACCTCAAGGTGTTTAGTCCTATTATAAAAAATAGCATTAGCAACTATATATTAGGCTAACTTATTATCACAAGCCAAAGAAACTGGTAACTTGATAAGAACCTTTAAGTCCCTGAGCAAACCAACAACCACACGAGCTCACTAGCAGCCACGGACGTGCTCCTATACTCAGACTCAGCAAAGGATTTGGAAGTCATTTTTTGCTTTTTTGCCTTCCAAGAAACAAGAGCATCCCCAAGGAAAACACAATACCCAGACATAGACTTCCTACTAAAAGGACACCTAGCCCAATTGGCATCACAATATCCTTGAACATGAAGGGAAGACTGTGCTAAAAAGAATAAACCTATAGTAATAGTACCCTTAAGGTATTTGAGTGTATGTAAAGCTACATCAATGTGAGGCTTCCTAGGTTTACTGAGAAACTGACTTAATTATTAAACAACATAAGTGAGATCAGGTCTAGTTAGATTGAGATAAAGTAGCCTGCCTATAAGTCTTCTATATTGACATGGAGAAGATAATACCTCACTAACATCAGTTGATAGTGATACAACAGCAAACAGAGGGGTTAAAGTGGGTTACAAGCAAGCAAACCTGCATTAGAGAGTATGTCTTGTATGCGTTTTCTTTGATTAAGAAGGGTTCCAGTAGGAGGCCAAGCAATCTCAATCCCCAAAAAATGCCCAAGATCTTTAATAGTAAAAGCCTAATCCAAAGCATGCTTAACCTGCTGAATTTCTTTCTCAGAATTCCCAGTTATCAACATATCATCCACATATAATAAGGCCCTATTTGGTGAGGAAATTTGGAATAGAATGGAATCAGGACTTGAATCTTGGGGGATTGGATATAGAATTTGAATTTTGAACCCAGTTGTTTGGTGAAAACTTAAATAGAATTAGGTTTCAATCCTTACTGTTTGGTGAGTAGTTTTAGGATGGAATCAACTTTTTTTTAATTTTAGAAATATGATGTGCAAGTATGAATTATGATTTTAACTCTTATTATTTTGTTTTGTTGAAAATGAAGTTCCAAGAAGTTATTTCTAAACCATTTGAGAGTATTTAATTTAATTGTAAGTTTTTTAAAATAATTATTTTGTACTTTTTTCTCTTTTTTTCTTAATCGAAATGTACATGACCTTGAAAGAGCATAATCTAGTAAACCAATAAATATTACACATCAACCATGAACATAATTAACATTGAAAACAAATGTTTGCACATAAGTTTCATGTTCACCTTCTACTACTCACATAAGAAGATGACATCTAAAACCATTTTAAAAAAAAAAGCACAAACTAGGTTTATGTTCACCTTATGCTTACAATCATCAAAAGATTACAAAGTGACATCCACATGTGTCATCTACTAACAACATGGACATAAGCTAAAGCAGGATACTCATGTCAGCTCTAGTTAGATGGAGGCAAGTCCGGATAAATAAGATTAATGATGAAATCTTTCTTTCACTCATCATCAGAACATTCATAAAAGATGGTCAAGCTACTCTCATTGAAAACCATAGTTGAATCATGTATAAAACACATAAAATAAATACAACATTGTTGGAACAAATGCACCATAGTTGAAACATATACACCATAGTTTAAATAAGTACACCACAGTTTAAAGCATCATACATCATAGTTTAGAACATCATACATCATAACACCATAAGTTCAATACAAATAGGTGTAATACATTATCTATTCCTATTTGACCTAGCTTCCAATTATTAAATAAAGTTTGGGCCAAGGAACTCCGAAAAGTTGTCCAAGCATAAGATGTTTTAATGTGAGTAACATACTCAACTTCATCATCAGTGTCATCATCATCATCACCCACTTCTTCCTCATCTTCATCCTCAAATATCACCTTGTCATACGTGGCATATATTTTCGAAGCAAGTTATATAATAGAGCACATGCTAAAACTATATCTCCTATATCTCTTTGAGTACGTATAGGAAAGTACGAAGGAGATCTAAGAATACTCCATCTTTCTTTTAATATTCCAAAGCATCGCTCTCTTACATTTCTAGCTTTAGAATGTTTCATATTGAAGTACTCTTCTACACTTACAGGTTGTCGATTCCCCCACTCTTTCAAGTGATATCAATGACCTCTATATGGTGTCAGGAATCCCTCACAATTAGTATACGCAACATCTACCAAATAATATGTACCTTGATAAGTATAGAAAAAAAGAGTTATTTATTATCATGAGAATATTACAATCACTAAATATTATTTGTCTTAATTGTTACCTTGAGGAACTTTTAAACCATTAGGCCTAGAATGTGCATCTCTAAGAACACGACCATCATGTACATATCCTTCCCAACCCAGCAACACATAGGTGAATTCCATATTAGTTGTGCATGCACCTAACACATTCATAGCAAGAGTGTCTTTCCTAGTCCAATACCATGGTCTATCCTTAACAGGTACAGGAGCATTGATGTATATCCCATCTAATGCGCCTATGCAATTCTACAAGACAACATAGATAAATAACTTTTTAGATACATTTGGTGTATTTAGGTTTATTAGGAATTAAACATAATAGCTGCATTATCTTAAAACATTTCCATCTACTATCTTCACATTTTTCTGATGTAGGCGTAGGCTTCTTGAGCAAGTGAGTATGTAACTTTGAAACCGCTAGAAGACAACGATGGAAGTTTCTATTCACACTTTCTCCACTTCGATAAAAATAACTTCCTACTATCTTATTTTTGAACTAATGAGCCAATGTACACAAAATTTGGCAACAATCTCTTTTAATGACAAATATCTAGTACCGGTTAAACCCCCAATATCCCTAACCATTTTACATAAGATATTAAAAGTACGCCTATTCATGCGAAGCTCACTTTCATAAGTAGCGTCGCTGTCTCTAATTAACTTATTCAAATTCACTACTCTACGATGCTTCTTTTCTCTATAAGACACTTTCACTCTTTGCATTTCATGAATACCAATAGCCACAATCAACTATAACAAGCACAATTGTGATGATCAATTGAAATTGCATTTTCTTCCTCTTCCTCACAAGCAACAATTGACGAGATTGAAATCATTTTGGCAATTTATTACCAAATTAATGATTGCTATTACATACCATAAATGCAGAATTGGAAAAAAAAAAAAGACGACGGTAGAATACCGCTGTGTTTTGGACATAACATCCTCTGAACTTCCTAGCATGATCAACTTAACTTAAGTTGACTTCAGTCTCCATTTAACTTGGCAAACAAAGTAACAAATCATAGGAGATTTAATAGTAAGCACAATTATCCAAAGCACCACTTTGTCTGATGAACAGCATTGGGAATATGAAATTTTCACTAGCATGTCAAGTGTAATTGCACATAGAGGACTTGATAAGAACAATGACACCTACAGCTCCTCTCAAGTAAAATTGAAGCATAAATCACTAAAATATTGAAATGCATGCTTAACGAAAAATACTAGCATCTTACCAGTATATTTCAAATTTATTCAAAAACTACCCCCAAAAATTAGATCAAATTACATCTAAAATTTACATCCAAAACTACATCAAATTAATTCTTTCATATTTCAAATTTAGTAACCGAAATCAATGAACACTAATTTAGCATATTTTTCAACTAGAAATAGAACAAAATTTACAAAATCTAAGCCACTATACACCATATTTCAAACTAGTTTTAGCATATTCTCATTGTTTTCACTGGTTTTTCAGCAAAATTTGAGCCATTCCACACAAAAAATTCAACCAATAAAAAATCAAAACAATTAAGTAGTGGCGCAGAACAAAAAAACAAAAAACTTCAGAGGCTAATTCGAGATCTTTAACCGCAAATTTAAACCCATGAACACTAATTCAACATCTAGAAAAATAATCCATGGCTAGTTAACGAATTGAAGCAAAGAAAACAAAAAAAGAAAGCAAATTCGTGTTGTACTTGTAGTTCCGGTGGCGAGGAGGCGGCGTACGTAGTGATTGTTGGAAGGAGGGGTGACTGCGAATGACGACGACTCGCCGGTGGAGGGCGGCTGCCGACGATGAGTGGTGGCGCAGCGATGTTTAGGGTTTATGTAGAGATGAGACTTAGCAGGGGAACGAAAATGGGAAGGAGAAAGCACATTATGCTTCACGAAAATTTGGCCTGGGAAATATTTTTCATTTTTTTATTAAAATAAAACTAATTCCTAGGGGCTTAGGAACTTGATAGCTTTTATAAATGGGGAGGTTTAAGTTCTTGAAAATTGGAGGGGAAGTTGAAACCTAATGGTATCAAGTCCCTTTCTTTTAAAATACTTACCAAACAATAAGGAAAGGAACTTGAACCCTTAGGTTTCAAGGTCCATTCTAATTTTCCTCGTCAAACAGGGCCTAAAGCAGCAAACAAATGATTGCCCTGAGATTTAGTAACAAAGAATAATCTGCTTGGACTATACAAAAGCCCAGCCCCTTGAGATTGGACTGTGCAAAGCCCAGCCCCTTAAGAAGTTTTGTTAATTCAAAATTCCACTGTCTTGATGCTTGTTTCAATCTATAAGGACATTTTAAGTCGACATGCCTTCCCTGGAGGCACTGCATATCCTTTAGAAGGCAAGATATATACTTCCGCATCTAGATGATAATTAAGAAATGCATTATTAACATCAAGCTGACGCAAAGGCCAGTTATAAGCAGTAGCAAAAGATATAAGAATGCAGACTGTTGGAAGTTTAGCCACAGAAGAAAAAGTATGCTTGTAATCTTTGTCTTTGATTTGGGTAAAAGCCCTAACAACAAACCTGGCCTTATACTTGCCAATAGTACCATCAGACTTGAATTTCACCTTGTAATGCCAACTAGACCTTATGGCCTTCTTACCAAGTGGTAAATCTATGACCTCCTAGGTATCATTAGCTTCAAGAGCTACTATCTCCTTCTACATCGCTTCCTTCCACCTAGAATCTCCTTTAACCTACAGAACATTATGAAGAGATGCCACATAAGCATTATGAAAATGGTTAAAATCTGAAGGTTTATATAAAGGATATTGAATAGCTAAATGTGCATAGTCTTGTAGCCAAATAGGCTTTTTTGAGACCTATTTGATCTTCAAAGAGATGATTCAACAGTAGGAGCTAAACTCACAATAGAGTTATTGTGAGTAAATGGAGCATGTTCAATACGAATGGGAAAAGATGAATCAATGTCAGTGGAATTCGCTATGGTTGGTCAGGAAAGAAAGAAGAAGATGGTGCAGGTGAACTAGGAGGTAAAGTGAAAGTTGACCAATAAGGAAAAATGTCCTCCATAAACTTCACATCCCTACTGACCAGAGTGGTATGAGCATCTAGATCATACAATTCATAGACCTTTCGATGGGAGGATAACCCAAAAACACATCTCCTAGCTTTCTTCCCAAACTTATTGGTGTTACTAGTCTCCAGGCTATAATGAAGACACCCCAAACCTCTAAGTTCTGAGTAATCTATAGGTTTCCCAGTTAGTTTTTCAAAGGAAGACTTCCAGTCCAAAACTGCAGTAGGCTGCTTATTGGCAATATGGGTTGTAGACTTATAGCTAGAACACAAGCACCCCAGAACTTTAGAGGGAATGTAGCATGCAATCCGAGTGCCCTAGTAGTCTCAATGAGATTCATGTGCTTCCATTCTACTCTTCTATTTTGCTATGGTGTTTTCGGAGCACTCTTTGCATGAACAATTTCATGTTCTCTAAACAACTTAGCACACTGGGATTGGATAAACTCTGCCCTATTGTCACTCTAAACCCATTAATAACCTTTCCAAATTGAGTGTGGACATATGCCAATACAATGTTTAACATGAGAAAACACTTGCAGTTTGTTTTGCAATAAGAAAGTCTAAGTAGTTCTAGTACAATCATCCAAGATAGTTAGAAAATATCATGCTTCAATAATATCAACATTATAAGGACCCCCAAAGGTCCATATGCACAGGTTCAAAGGGCTGTGAAGCCATGGATTCACTCCTTAAAAAGGGAAGTTTGTGAAACTTTGATAAAAGACAGGTATCATAGTACAAGTAATTTGGATAACATGCTCTACAAGAATCAACATGCTTTAATTTGGAAACAGAACAATGGCCTAAATGAGCATGAAACAACTCAATGTCCACAACCTTATTCCTAACATGACAACTCAGAGTACTAAAAGAGATGCCTCTATTTCCTTTGGCATCTTACAAGCTTACTGTGTCGACAGCTGTATCTCTAGCAAATCTGTACAATCCAGCTAATCTATGTCCCTTTGCTACACAAGTCTTAGTAGAAAGGTCCTAAAAGAGACGACCCTTAGTAAACAAGACATCAAGCTCTGAAGTGTCAAGCAACTTTCCAATAGACAATATATTAAACTTGAATGCTGGTACATACAGTGTTAGAAAATTTGGGTTGAATATGGTATAGGATAAACCAAGTAAATTGTAAAAAGGAACATTTCCTTAAGACTTATTTATTACACCACAATTAATCATAGGGATAATCTACTTGGTAAAACAAGTGTGTGTTTCAAGGTTCTCTCAAAGGTTAATCGATGAGGGTGCTGCACTCACTCACATTGATTTTATACCTGTGATTATGATTTCACTCCTCCTTGCATAGAGGAGTGATCATGCCTAAAGAAACACCTAAAATGGATAGGGTAGGGCAGTTAAATCTTGAAGAAGTACCATACTTATTCACCTCTTCATCAAAAGGATTGGATAAGGTGAGTAAAGTTGAAAGGACAACATGTTTATCCACCTTTTCGGATAAGCACTATAAAAACCTGCCATTTTTATTTTACTCTTAGAAAATTCCAACAATCCCCCACCTTTTCCAAGATATAGACCAAACCTCCGCCATTCCAGCAAATACACAATCACAACCGAGAACACAAGGAGATTTATGCATAAGAGAAGTATCCCGCGATTTGAATTTCCATTTAGTGAAATATAATTTCAATTAATCTAAATATAAATAGTAGACAAGTCTTTGAACTATATATCTTTTTGATTAATTGGATACATTTCACACATAAATCTCACTACCTTAAAATTTAACACTATTATCCAGCCATGTGTCCATATCCATCATGAGTGCATCAAGCCAAGCCCTGTTGCTCTTTAAAGCGGCCACACTTCACACTCAATTAGGTAGACCTTAAAAATATGCTCCTGTAACACAAGCCATTCAATCAAGATCTATTAAGAGGATAAAACTCACCCTCTTATAACATTAAAGTACTCAAGCACTCTTACCTTGGGATAAAATAGTTAGTGCTTCCAATCACTATGCAAAGTTATCACTCATTGAATTTAGAACGTGATGTCATACCACGAATTAAGTTGAGGCTTCCTTGCTAATAATTGTAGATATGGGCTTAAGTCCCATCCCCCTTGATGTTCTCAACACGAAGTCTCTCGCTAGACCCTTAGTTAAAGGATCTATAAGATTCTGATTTGTTTGCACATAATTAACTGTCATTACTCCATCTTTGATCAACTGATGGACATAGGCATGTCTAAGTCCAATGTGCCTTGATTTTCCATTATAGAAATGACTATAAACCTTGAACAGTGTGGTCTTGCTGTCACGAAGTATGGAGAGTGACGACATTGGTTTTGGCCATAAAGGCATTTCCAATAGCAAATTCCGCAGCCACTTTGCCTCCTTACTACCTACAACCAAAGCTACAAACTCAGCAGCCATGGTGGTGTCACTAATGCAAGTTTATTTCTTGGATGCCTAAGATACTGTCCCTCCACTAGGCAAGTATATATAACCTAATGTAGAGGCTATAACGCCCCGAAAATTTCAATTACTAATTTCGATTAATATGTGAATACGTGTTTTATATTTATGTATTTTAAGTGTTTTATCTCGATATATATACATATGTGTGTGTGATTTAAGTTCATATGATTATGTTTGGGGAATAATTAATCACAGTACGGTTCTGCTAAGATTTTTTTATTTTTCAAAAAAAAAAGAGGAAAAAGGCAAAAAAAAAGAGTCGGTCAAAAGAAAAAAAAAGAAAGCAACTAAAAGGGGGGGTTATCTGGTGCTTTCCATGACACACACACACCCAAAAGGAAAAAAAAAAAAGAACCCTAACTCACGCAGAGAAGAAGAAGGAGGAAGAGGAAGAAGGAAGAGGAGAAGAAGAAGGGAAGAAGAAGAAGGAAAAGACTTGGGTTTCAATTTTTATTTCGAATTAAGGTGAGTAATTTTTGCTCTTATTCAACCTAAAATTGATTAGAGGAAGATTAAATTCGAGATTCCTATTCGAAATTGCAAAATTGAATTCGAATTGAAACTTTGAATTTGAGGTTTTAGGGTTTAGTAGATTAGAACTCTAATTTCAATTGGTAGAAACCCACAACTCATATTTTCATGGTGATTTGTGATTTTAGGGTTATGAGAGTGTTTTGGATTGATATTTATGTTGTGGTTTTGTTCATATACATGCTATACTTTGGATTGTTGGGTTAATTGCTTGTATTTGGTTGAATAATATGGTAGAAAAATGGAGGTGAATTTTCGAATATTGCAGATAGCAGGCTACTGTTGGATTTTCTGTGAATTATGGGTTGTACAAAAAATCCTGCAATTTTTACTGTAGGTTATCCAGATATTAGCCAACATCTGGTAAATTTTCATGAATTTTAGGTGTATAGTTTATAAGTTATGGAATTTTGATCAAATCTGCCCTATCTTCAGTGCAAAATTTCAGATGGTGTTTGGAATTATTGCAAGCTATTGGGTTGGGGAAAAATCATGAAAATTTTCCTGTAGAATCTACTTGTTATATGGCAATTTTGTGTGAAGTTTCATAAATTTTGGATTTGTAATTTATGAGTTATGGATTTTTGATTGGAAACTGTCCTGTTTTGGGTGCAGAATTTCAGTTACTGTTTTCATTTGTTTGAAGGATTTCCTTGGAGAAAAATTGTGAAAATATTACTATAAATTCTTTATGATATTGGGTGTTTGGTCGTCAATTTTTGTGACTTTTGGTTGTGTATGCTATGAGTTATAAATTTGTGAGTTAAATGAACATATTTAGTTTAAATATGTGCTATTTGTATGTTTAATCCATAAATTAGATATGAAAAGGCCATTATTGAGCTTCCTAAGAATTCTGATTGTGTGATGAAGCGTGGGAAACTTGTGAAAGTATTTTGGATGGAATTATGCTTTGTTTTGATTGCGTGTTTGTTCAAACTGTGGAATTGAACTTCTTCGAAAATACAAATGTGATTCTAGGGATTATACGATTTTCTTAAGTTACGTTCTGGGGAAAAAGGTTCATGTCTTACTTTAGGCTATTACAGGGCGTTCTAGAACTATGGCCATAGAAGTAGTTGTCTTTGTATTTAGAGCTGTATGAGTCGTTGGTTGGTACCTTGAGTGGGCACTGCCCGGTCCGCCAATTAACTCTTCAGTTTGTGTTATTTGGGAGCTGTATGGGTCCCTGGTATTCCAGGATGTGAATGTGACTCAACAGTTTGTGTTTTGAGGGCATCTACGTACTCTAGAGCATTGGGTCCCTGGTCAGTACCTTGATTGGGCATGGCCCGGTCTACCAGGATGTGTTTGTGATCCTTATGTTTGTGATAGTTCTTTGTGTGGGCCATGAGTTGATTTCCCCTAAACCAAAAGTTTTGCATTCAGTTAAGAATATGTGATGTGTTGTGAAGTTGGATTTGGGCTTTGGATATGATATGGAATTGGGTTGGATTTGGATTTGGATTTGGTTTTGATCTTAGTTTTGAATTTTAGATTTGAAGGTTCATTCAAAACATCTATGAGCTTGTGATTGATAAGCATGTTGTAAGATACATATTATGTGTTTATGTGAACTTTTATGGTACAGTTGCTTTAATGTATGTGCCAATTATGGTTATGGGTGCGCCGTTAGGTTGCTTAGCAGATTTTGCTTTCTTTGGACTCTAGTGAGGACTATGAGCCTAAAGGACATGATTGATATGGGACAATCATGGTTAGTTTAGTGAATAGACTAACAGCAGAGTTTGTTTAGGGATTTGAGTGAAAACGAGAGTCCTTGAATCGTACCTGGTATGGGACAAGTACGGCTAAGCTACTCTAATTGCCCGTTCCATGACATAAATGTGCTTGTGTGTTTGCGGTATTTGTGAACATATTAGATATGAAAAGTATGAGTTTATTTTAATTCTTGAAGCAGATGCATATTCTCTTATCGCCTCCTATATGTCATATGATATGTTCTGTCTATATGTCATGAGATACGTATACTGTGTGATTATGTGTTAACCGGTTAATGCACAAAGTGTAATAACGGGGGAGGTAAGGGTTATTCACTGGGCTCGAGGAACTCATGACCTCACCATTTTTCAGGTTTTGATAATGAGAAGGGACCACAGGAGCATCAAGAGAACTCATTTGGAACTGTAGGGCTCGTTGTATGTATATGTTATGGATTATGTTTAGTAAATACAGTTCTATATTTTGATTCGGATATATGTAAGAACGTTATGGATACGGTTTAAGGATGTATGTAATGCATATTTTAGTTTGACCATCCTGAACTTTAGTTCAATTTTGATAAGGGCTTCCGCTGTTATCGCCTATGAACGGGTTAATTACGGTTAGGAAGTGTAAAGGGCCTTGTGGATGCTCCTAATCGGGCTTCCACGGCGGTGACACGCCTGCCCCCTTCGGGCGGGGCGTTATAGAGGCATAATCCTCTTTGTCAGTTATCCAACTTGCGTCTGAATATCCTTCCAAGACCGACGGATAACCTGAGTAGCATAGGCCATAATCTTGAGTTTTCTTCGGGTATTTCAACACCCGATGTATTGCATGCCACTGAAACTTTCTAGGATTACTAGTATAATAGCTTAACTTTCCAATGGCAAATACAATGTTCGGCCTTGTGCTTGTCATGGCATACATCAAGCACCCTATGACCTTTGCATACTTAATTTGTGCAATAGGTCTCCCACTAGTATGAGTTAACTTATAACTTGGATCGAAAGAAGTGGCCACTGGGGAGCAATCTTTGTAATTGAACCTCCCAAGTACTTTCTCATATAATGAGATTGAGACAAGTGGATTCCATCATTATTCCTAATGATCTTAATACCGAGTATAATATCGGCTTCCCCATGTCTTTCATGGAGAACTTGGAAGATAGAAAACACTTGGTTTTCTCTACTTCCTCTAAGTCAGTACTAAAAATTAGCATGTCATCAACATATAAGCATATAATCACACCTTTTCCATGTACAACTTGGAATATACACATTTATCAGATTCACTAATACTAAACCCATAAGATAGCACTACTTCATCAAACATTTGATGCCATTGTTTAGGTGCTTGTTTTAGGCCATACAATGATCTTATGCGCTTGCATACTTTGTTTTCTTGGCCTAGAACAACAAAACCTTCTGGTTGTTTTATGTACAATTCTTCCTCTAATTCACCATTTAAGAATGTTGTTTTCACATCCATCTGGTGAATTACTAGCTTTTGAATTGCAGCAAGACCAATGAGAACTCTCATGGTTGCAATCTTAGCCACCGGCGTATATGTGTCAATGTAGTCAATACCATATTTTTGGTTATAACCGCTAATGACCAACCAGGCTTTGAGCCTTTCTATGGTACCATCTACTTTCCTTTTTCTTTTAAAGATCCACTTTGATGTAATAGGCTTACATCCCAGTGGTAAATCAACTAAGACCTATGTATTATTTTCCATGATTGAGTCCATTTCATCTTGGACTGCTTCTTTCCAGAAGGAAGCATCTTGAGATTCCATAGCCTCTTTAAATGAGTTAGGATCCGAATCAATACGATAAACATAGGGTATTCCATTTTTAATGGAATCCCTTGTTTCCTCTATCAAATAAACAAAGAAATCAGAACCAAAGGATTTTTCCTTTCTAATCCGTTTACTTCTCCTTACTTCCACTATGTCTCCTTGTTCTTGATCATTACTCGAAGTCATACTGGTTGGAATAAAATCATTGAGTTTAGGAATTGATAAGAATCTAGTTTCATCAAAAATGGCATCAATTGATTCTATCACGGTGTTAACCATAATAGAGGCATTTGGTTCTATAACCAAAAACCTATAGGCTTTGCTGCGTTCAGCATAGCCCATAAAGATGTACTCAATTCTTCTTTCCCTCAATTTTCTTTGCTTGGGTTCTGGGACTCTTATAATGGCCTTGCGCCCCCAAATTCTGAAATAACTCAGGTTTGACTTTTTCTTATTACATAATTCATAAGGAGTAATTGAATTCCTTTTATTAGGAACCCTATTTAGGATGTAGCATGTTGTGAGCATCGCTTTAACCCAAAAGCCTTCACTTAAACCAAATTTAGAAAGCATAGAATTGATCATTTTATTTAGTGGTCTATTTTGCCTTGTGCCACACCATTTTGTTGTGGTGTCTAAGGTGTTGTAACCTCATGGATTATACTAGTTGATTGAAGATAACTTGGATCATAATATTCAGCAGCCCTATCTAATCTTAGTCTTTTAATAAAAGTTTCACAACACAACTCAGATTCACTCTTAAATATCCTAAACATGTCTAGTGCTTCACTTTTAGCATGTAAACGGTGTACCCGATAATATCTTGTAAAATCATCAATGAAAGTGACATAGTATTTCTTTCCCCCAAAAGAGGAAGTGTTATGAAAATCACCTAAATCACTATGAATTAATTCAAGTAATTTGGTGATTCTTTGAACGGTTGGAAAAGAACTTCTAGTGATCTTTGTTAACATGCATGTCTTACATTTCTCTATGTTTCCACCAAAATCAGGAATTAACTCAAGTCTTGATATCTCTTTTAATCTTTTGTAATTAACATGTCCAAGATGATTTATCGGCCTCATACACTTGTTTGAAGCCAAACTTATTAAGAAGAAAACCAAAAACAAGATTCTTTCTAACTTCCGGCATAAAACGTACATCATTTAAAGCAAGAATTTTTCCGAAAATGAAGACTAACTCTACTTGACCTATTCCTTTAACATCAACGGTAGAAGTATTGCCCATGTAGAGCACTTTTCCATCTTCAACCGACACAAGAGTCTTGTAGAAAGAGCGATCCTTACACACATGCTTGGAAGCACCCGTATCAACCTACCAATCATTGTCACTTTGGACAATGTTGATTTGATCATTGATCATGGCTACAAAGTTATCCTTTGCCTTTCCCTTTTTGTTGTTCAAGCTATGGTTGCGCTTCCAAATGGTACAGCCTCTTTTCTTGTGGCATGGTTTGCTACATTCCCAACAAACCACTTTAGCCTTCTTATTGCCCTTGTTGTTGTTATCCTTATTAGGCCTCTTTTTGTTTCCCTTTGGCACTTGACTTGACTCGCCATCTTCGATTACATGAATCTTAGAGATATGCTCCTTTAACTCATCCTGCACACGTAACTCTTCTTTTATTCGAAGATGGTTAGCCAATTCCTCAAGTGACATTTCTTCTTTCTTATGTTTTAAAGTTCTTTTAGCATCTTTCCAAGAGGAGGGAAGTTTGTCCACTATAGAGGAAACTATAATGGTCTTATCTATGTGCATTTTATGTTGCTTGAAGTGACTTAAGATTCCTTGAATTTCATGCAATTGATCGAGAATAGAGCGTCCTTCGACCATCTTACAGTTATTAAATTGACTTACAAGGAAGTTCTTACTAGAGGCATCTTCTGTCATGTACTTCTTCTCTAGCGCCTCCCATAATTCCTTTGACGATTCGATGCCTTGATAGACATCGAACAAGGCATCCGACATACTATTCAAGACATGGCCTTGACAAATGTAGTCATCGTTCCTGAACTTGGATCTTCGGTGGGCTTGCTCCAAAGTCTCATTTTCCGTCTCTATTGGGTAGGGAGTGTTGAGCACATATATGACCTTTAAAGTTGTAAGAAGAAAATGACATCTTTTTTTGCCAGCAATGGAATCCCACACCCTCGAACTTATCCAACCTCTGAAAGTTGGATGTCATTTCACGAATTGACACCATCTCAAATAAGTCTTAAGATTGTTAGAAAATTTGGGTTGAATATGGTACAGAATAAACCAAGTAAATCATGGAAAGGAATACTTTCCTTAAGACTTATTTGTTGCACCATAAATAATCTTAGGGATAATCTACTTAGTAAAACAAGTGTCTGTTTTAAGGTTCTCTCAAAGGTTAATTGATGAGGATGCTGCAGTCACTCATATTGATTTTATACCTGTGATTGTGATTTCACTCCTCCTTATATAGAGGAGTGATCATGCCTGAAGAGGCACAAAAAATGGATAAGGTAGGGCGGTTAAATCTTAAAGAGGTACCATACTTATCCACCTTTTTACCGAAAGAATTGGATAAGGTGAGTAAACTTGAAAAAGCACCATGCTTATCTACCTTTTTGGATAAGCACTATAAAAACCTGCCATTTTTATTTTATTATTGAAAAATTCCAACATACAGCACCTCTCGCAGAATGATATTGGGATGTAAGACAATATCTCCAACCATTTTAACCTCCCTTACTGAACCATCAGGAAAACTAACCAGAACAGGTTGAGATAGGGCATGCTTAGATGCAAATAAGTCCAAATAAGGAGACATATGATCAGATGCTCCCATATCAACTATCTAACCATATGTACCAAATACATTATGAAAATTCACAGCATTAGATACAAAGGAGTAGTTAGAAATCTTACCAGCAAAATTACTAGATATGGTTGACTCCTGAGAAGCCACACCTCTGCTCTTAAGAGCATGAAGAACCTCCTGACAGACAACCTACATTAGGGCACTATTGACTTGACCTTCTGCCTTAACTCCATCATTACCAAAAAGAGGACTTTCTTGTACAGCCTCACCAATGTCACATGACACCTGAGCAGCCACCTTTGTACCAGTTTTGTGCTGCTTACCCTTGTACCAGTCTGGGTAACCATGGATCTTAAAGCTCTGATCCAAGGTGTGTCCTCTTGTCTTGCAGTGGTCGCAATATCGATCCATCTTATTCGTCTTGCAATCCTTCCTGTTAACAGTAGGATGTACCTTGTTAGAAGGCTTAGAAACTGCAAATGCCTCTGCATTTGACTTGATGCTAAAAACTTCTGTAACCTACCTTTGTTTCTCAATTTGCTGGACTATATAGTAAGCGCTATTCATAGTAGGCACGGAGTCCATAGAAAGGATCTGACCTCTAGTTTAGTCATAGCTACAATTTAGACCCATAAGAAATTGTAGCAAATGATTTCAAGATTCCAATGCATGAATCCTCTTGAGGAGATCGCACTTGCATTCTTCTATGGCACCACAGGTGCATTGGGGTTACAGGATCAATGGACCGTAATTCATCCAAAACTCGTTTCATCTTAGAGTAATAAACAGCAATGGATTGATTCTCCTGTATCAAATTGGTCAGCTCTCCCTTCAATTGATATATGAGAGGACCGTTCGTCTATCCAAACCTCTCTGAAATTTCATCCCAAAGCTCTTTGGAGGTTTTGATGTACATGAATGACTCAGAGATCTCAGGCACCATCTAATTTATAATCCAATAAGTCACCATGTTATTAGATTGTATTCATTTCATAAGGTTAGGTGAAGATTCATCTGGCCTTGCACAGGAGCTGTCGATGAACCCTAGTTTCGTCTTCGCACCAAGATCACGCCTCACTGCTCTGCTCCAATTGATGAAATTGCCTCCATCAACTTGTTTGATCGTCAGTTGCATACCAAGATGATCTAATGCAGAAAGATAAAAGGATCATCATAATTGTTCTGGAGCTTTCCAGAAATCAATTTCGCCTGATCACCTTTAACAATCTTGGACGCCATCAAAACAAAGGAAAGAAAACTTAAAACAATCGAAACAATAACCGAGATGAATATGAGATACAATTTGATCAAAAGCATCAAAAGATCACTGGAAAAATCGAGAATCAAGAATCGAAAATGGTCGCCACTTTGATATCATATGGAAGCATGGAAAGAGAAAGAGAGAAATTGTAGAGCGAGAAAGTGGACGGAAGAAAATGATTTCTTATTCTAAAATATAGTAGTAAATTGGCTTAAATACCTCCTCTTTCGCCTAGCCACATGACTTGGCAAGAACTAAACAACTAAAAATGAAATAATTATGATATGCACAAGCTGTAACTACTCTTCACACCATCCACCCCAACTCCTAGATCCAGCACCACGCGTTGTGAGGCCACAGGGTTAAAGGATACTTCAGCGATGCCCATCCCCATCATGAAGATTATAGTCACTCAAAATGTCGTTAACTACCCTGGTAGATTGACACCATCAAAAAATAGAATACTGATGCTTTCATCACAAAGGGCTGACCATACAGTGCACTCTGTTGTCCCTTCCTTTTGTTAGGATTTTTTGTTTGGTCAACCCTCAAGATAATTGCTCCACCCTGAAAGACTGGAAATTTTGGCTTTCACCTTGAAGTGACAGTTTGTCAAAATTATTTTCTTTAAATCTAAAGTAGAACGTTTGAAGGCCCAGGGCAATAAGAATAATGCCATAATTTGTGGAAACAGTCGAGGAATTGATGGACTGGGGGACTGAGGCTATATTTCAGGTATGAATCAATGTTTCAGAGCTGGTAGCTACCAAACGACTTTCAGAATAGTCTACTTCACCATCGAAGAATTGGTTGGTAGCAAGTACAGCAGGGAGGACTGGTGATGAAGATAGAAAAGACCATGATATTTCTAGCGATACGATGTTCCCAGTTAAGCTGAGAGAAAGGTGTGAGGAGGGAACGCTTATCGTCATGCTATGGTGGCCCCGTTAGTGGTTGTAGGCTATAGTGATCTTATCGAAGTTTGTTCATTGTAGCAACACATGACGATCATGGGATAGGCTCAGACTTGGGATCAGAGTACGGGTGGTGAGTTAGTAATGAGGTGGATCATTTAATGCTTTAGATTAATATTACTAATCTCTCATATAAACCCCACTTCTCATTTGATGTTATTCCTAGATACTCCTTCCCCCCCCCCCCAAACACACTCACATACACATACTTGGGTTAAAAGACTAACTAAACTGACGTTGGTCTCGGTTGGCTGTGAAAATTTATTAAGATAACCATCAATTAGCATAATAACATAAGAATAATCCCAAAAGCATTTGCTAAAAAGAAAAAAACTCACCCTATTTAAAACCCACTTTTAAGCCCGTTTAAGTCCAAGCTAGCTTT
>JAKOGI010002121.1:47500-95000 GCA_029747015.1 Carnegiea gigantea
GGAATTTATTAAAAACTATAGATTATCATCCTTACTCGCCTCACACCCTGCAATTCTTCCTCTCTTTCACCGTATCCATCCTTGCTAGCAAATGCATATCCTTCACCTTCCATAATGCTTTCCGTTTCTCTCTCGTCTATCATCTCAACTAACTAAAGCCATTAGTATGTAATAGGCACCAACATCCCGCTGTCAGGCTCAAGCCCTTTCTCCATCTAGAATTTGGGCTTGGTGAATAGGAATTTCAGAAGGCAGAACCCAATTCAAACCCATTAATTGAATTGACTATGAGAAATCATGAGAAATGGAGAGAAGCATTGCATATGTTTGCTGCCCATGGAGGATAAAGTTGTAATTTTAGATTACTATATTTATATTAGGTTATTAGAACATGAACTCTTTACCATCTTGCTTAATTTGATTGGTGGTGCAAAATAATCGGATTTACACTTAGTGGTGTAGCATTTTCTTTAAAGAAGTGAAGAAATACAAGGTCCAAAAAAAGGAATATTTACTGATGTGGGCCGCGTGTGGCAAGGTAGAGCTTTAAAAATGAAACTCAAGATAGGAAACCCATAGATGTGTGAGCCTTATTTTGTGAAAGTTGGATGTGCCATGTTGTTATGTGCATGTCGGTTGTAGACTTGTTGGTAAAGCAAACTACAAGCGTACCACACTTTTGTGTTCCTTTTGGAACAAAGTTCCCAAGTCAAACTCATTGCATGTACTCAATGGGAGTAACCGACTAAAGGTACTCCAATTGCCACATGTAGGAATGAGAATTACTTTAAAATACTTTCCCATTTTTACTGTGAAGAACTCATACAAATTCCTTCTTAGTATTTCATTATTTTAAAAATTCAAAAAAAAACCTAGAAAAATAAAGAGTGTATTATTTTTTATTTATTCTCTCTTCTCACTCCTCCATATTTCACTATTGCTTCTTTGTCAGTAGTTAGAGTACCCCCAAGACCCAAGTGCTGCAGGGACCACCTGTAGGCCTAGCTTCCCAAGCTAGTCCATTTTTTCCTTTTAAAATTTTTCTCTTTCTACTTTCTCTTTCCTCCACATTTGACGCAGAAGGGGAAAAGTTCTCACATTAACAATATTAGACTTAGTTTAGGTCCCAAAGACGTTCAGAAGTGTACTAAAATTTGCAAAACAAGGAACTAATTATCAAGGGTTAAGCACTCCGAAAGGGTTACTCATTTCAAACACAATGGAACATGTATTAATGTTGGTTCATTGCGCATGTTGGATTTGAACCCTCATCTTTGTGTAATAAAACAAATGCTCAGACATCAAAAACCAAGATGAAGAATTTGTGCAAAACATGACAAAAATTTGTCATGATGCAAATAATTTGAGGAACAACGAACTCCTTTGGATAGCACAAAAAGCACATAATTTGATTTTTCTATAAAAGTTTACCTAAGCAATTTGGAAAAACAACTAATGACTCAAATTCTTAATGGCAACCAAAAGCTTGAGGGCTTTATATATGTTATATAGCATAGACAATACAAATCAACTACTAACATTTTTATAGTCTAGAGTGAAGTCTAATGTGATATACCATAGATGATACTTGATGAAATCACAAATCAATAATATCAAATGAACATGGCACTATGAGTGTGAAACTCAATATAGACACACCAATTGAATATAAAAAAGCTAAATCATAAGGATTAAACTTACAGAGCATATACTTTAAAGCAAACCTAAGCATTAGGCACCTGATAATTGCTAGCTGAGTCCCAACTTTACTGAAGGTCTACTGCACTTTGACTCAATGCTTAGAACACCTACTAGCTCTGGCTAAGATTGAGGGGAAATGGGAATAGGAAAAACATAAAATTGAGAAAAATCAAAACAAAATTTAAAGCCAAGAAAATGAGGTTTTCTATAGAACAATGGCATTTAGAGGCCATAACTGCACAGAGAAAATTTATCAATCAAAGAGAGTGCATAATGACATTTTGAGTGTCATATATCTACATACAAAATACATCCATATCAATGATCGGTAAAATATATAGCATAGCATAATAAGATAGGTCTGCCTTCCCAAATTGATTCTCTAATAAGTGTTTAATAGTTAGCATTCTTAGATGCTTCTGTGCTTTCAAAGTATTTAAGGAAAACCCTTTTCCTGGTATCGAAGAGAATGACACCTTTGTCTAGTGTGATGAAGGTGAGAATAGTGATGCCTCCCCTTATAAAATTTTATAAGAGAGATCTTTCCCTCGAGATGATGTTGTTGTTGTTGTTGTTGATGATGATTTGGATGCTGATTCTCCAGTTGTAGAGGGTACTATTAAGAAGAAGGATTATAACCTTGCTAAAGAGATGCAAATCAATTCATTACATCTTTGGTAATATTACAATCATTTTTCTTCAGATTACTCTCGTCAACTATAGAATCAACCATTAAATTATCATTATCACCATCAAGAACATTATCTCAAGAGCAAAATCCTTATCCTCACATTTTTCAGGAAGAATCACTGCTCTCACCTTCATCAAAGATGACAAAGTTATCATTTTCTTTGAAACCAGGAAGTAAGATTCCCTTGAATTTTCATCCGTTGAATCGCTTTTTTCACTATGAACTTCAAAACAACTCACATTATGAAAACCATCACCATCATCCTCAAAACCTGAATCTAATCTCTTATTAGAACAACCCATAGTATTAACACAATCAAATTTCCTCTTTAACCCCTTAACCGAAGCCTTCAACTCTCCAACACTAATGACCAAGTCCTAAAATAAAATAGCATAACTTATATGCGAAAGAACTATCGAGATTTTAGTTCCTATAGTTCAACCCTAAACTACAAATACCACAGTTTAGGGTTTAAGGTTCACCTTTTTGAGGTCTTAGAAATTTTAGGTTCGACCGTAAACTTCAAGTTTCACACTCTAAACCACTAAAGCATAAATCATAATACTAGACTTATGAAAAAAAAGTAGTAAAATTAGCCTTAAATTCTAAGCCCTAATTCTTGGTGTTTGAAAATTAGATTCAACGATAAATACTAAATCCTGAACCACTAAAATTGAACTTTAAACCTTAAAGATTTATGGTTAGTGTTTGTGGCTTAAGGTTTAGGCCTAGGGTTAGGTTTGAAGGGTTTTTAGGGTTTTGGGTTTGACATATAACTATTTGTGATACAAACGTACATGATAGAAATTGATGCATGTGTATTAAAGGCTAATTTCCTTTGCAACTTTGTAATAAATGAGTTTTGGATTAATTAAGTTATTTATTCTATTTCATTTAATTTATTTCACCCAAGTCTCAATGAAAGGGAGGAAAGAGTATCAAAATGGAGACACTACCATCATGATCCAAATTAGATAGACAAATTGTCTCAATTTTGTATAACAAGCCTCGATTAAAAAAGTTAAACTTTGGTCAATAGTGGTCAATACTAGTCAAACTGATGGGGAGCAACTCCTAAGCTTGGGATACTCTCATTAGTGATGGTTATGAACCAAGTTTGCACAATATTGACCCAAGATCAAGAACTAGGTCCCCCTAGGTCAATATTGACTTGGGGCCCTTAAGAAGGTCCAAGTAGGATTAGGAAAGGTGGTTGGGCCAATAGCAGCCCTAAATAAGGAGTTAACCACTTAGTCCTCCCAAGACCACCTCATTAGCTCATTTTCAGTTTTTGGGCATAATTCTTTACTTCATTTTTAGCTCAAATTTAACTAGGCAAATGAGCTCCAATTTTTGCAAATATTGTACATGGATGGAAAGACCCGAATGTCTATTTTCTAACAAGTCTTGAATTGCACACAAACACAAATTATTAAGGAACTTATAGGCTAAACACCTAGCAAGGGTTAGTCCAAAATTAGAAAATACACGGTTTTAATTATGGGCTTAATTGACGAAGTTATGACAACAATTTTAAAGATTAATTAGTATAAGATGATTCATCACGCACTAGGGAAGAGCCAACAAGTGGTGCTACCTCATTTGGAGGAGTAGAGCCTACTCAAGGCTCTCTAGAAAATGGAGGATAAATACTAAAAAATATAACTCATAGTGATTGTAATTATCTTAAGCATCTTGATTTATTTTCCTAAGATATTTTGTAGGCCCCCTATTGGCCCACTTGTCCCACTAATGTACAACTAATGTTATGGACCCAATTAGCTCCATCAAAATTTAGATTTGATCAATGATATAAGAGCTTGAAGCTTGGTTCTCCTCAAAATCTCAAATTCTTTATCTCTCTAAGGAAGGTGGTGATTTGAATCTTTCCTTTAATCTAATCCTTAGTGCTAAGGCTTTAGAGGGTTAGAAGGTGGGTTAATTTATCTACTTACTACCTATTACAAGTGTTGAATCTACTCCATTGAAGACGTTTTTATTTGGGAACACTCCCTCTCTTTCTTGGTTCTTCTTTGAAGAGTCTTCAACATCCATTAGTCTCACCTAGATGTATTCCATTCCTTTATTTGGATAAATTGGAATTCAACGTGCATCATTTGGTATTAGAGCATAATGATCCTATTGCTTGGTAAGCATCCATTCCAACCATTCTAGTGTTAGAATTGCTTAAAGTTTCCCCCTTTCTATACTATTTTATCATTAGTTCTTCCTCTTTAAATCTCCTATCTAGTCTACAAAGAACCCTAGCCATAGTCCAAACACAAATTCCAACCCAAATACATCCATAAAACTCCACAAAAAGACCCAAAACACGAAAGCAAAAATTTGGCACTGCCACCCCATGCCACTTGGCACGCTTGTGCCAAAATCCTACACTTTGAAAATTTGATCCATAGATTTGGCACAGCCACCCCGTGCTGCCTAGCATGACCGTACACCTTTTCTGCACTCTTAAATCTTGTTCTAAAGATCTGGCATGACCCCCCGTCTCACAGAGCACGATCGTGCCCCATTCCTTTTCACTGTGTTTCTACTCGTGCTCCTTCATCACGCGTGTGCCTCCGCTGTTTTCCTCTCCTTTTTCCTCCTTTCACCTTCCTATCAGCTATGACTAGTAAGGGCAATCCTTCTCACTCCTCGAACATTCCTCTTGAGCAAGGCCATAAGATAGGTAAGGCCCTTGTAGAACTTCAAGAGAAAAAAAGAAAGCTCACTCAAGAGGTCGCACAAGTAAGGGAATCCACTCCACAAAACCCTTACTGACGAGGGCACAATGCTTTGCTTATTGACAGAAAATACTCTTCCTCCCATGAAGACTTTGATGATGAGAAAGGAAGACTAAGAAGACTGAGACATCGAAGGGATGATCTTCGGGATCTCAAAAGTTAAGGCTTCCGAATTTGATGGCAATCTTAACTGAAAGAACTATCTTGATTGGGTTCAAGCCCTTGAACGGATCTTTGAACTCAAAGATTACAATTATGAAAAGGCCTTCAAGTTAGCCATTCTTAAGATGAAGGGGCATGCTTCATTATGGCATGAGCATTTGAAGAAGAATAGGGCGCGAGAAGCCAAATCCAAAATCAAGACTTGGTCTTAGCTCAAGAAGTATATGGACAAGAGATTTCTACCTCATTCTTACAAATAAGAACTCTACCTTAGGGTTACCTCTCTCAACTAAGAGAATCTAAAGGTAGAAGAGTACATTCGGTGCGGGTTGACTTGAATAAAGAACCCAAACTCAAGATTACTAGGTTTATTAAAGGATTATCTTCTGGCATTGCTAACAAGGTTGATCTACAACCTTTCTTATCCTTTGATGATGTATGTCACCTAGCCATCAAGGTCGAGAAGCAACTTAAGGTTCAAAAAGCCTTTCAAACCACTTCCTCTATTCGTCCTTCGAGTACCCCCAAGGGTTACTCCGCCTCCAACAAAGCTATCACTACCCCTACACCCGTTAAAATTCTTAACAAGGGTAAATGGATTGCTAGTGAACCACCAAAGAGATTAAATGGTAAAAAGTGTTTCAAATGTCATGGTTATGGACACTCTCAAGTGGATTATCCTAACCGAAGGACTCTCACCATTATAGAGGTAGAAAAAATTCAAACAATTGAAGAATCTATTAGTGACGAGGAAGTAGAGGATAAGGATCAAACTTTGATCACTCTAGATGTAGGTGAATTCTTAGTGATTCAGAGAGCACTCCATGTCCAAGAGACTCCTTGTGATCCAAGCCAAAGGGAGCAAATTTTCCATACCTGATGCACTATTAGAGGCAAGGTGTGTGAGATCATCGTAGATGGAGAAAGTTGTATCAATGTAGCTTCCACAACACTCATTGACAAACTTCAATTATCCACCAAGGTGCATTTCACCCTTTATTCTCTCCAATGGCTCAAACAAGAAAGTGATGCAACCATTTCTCTGCAAGCACTTATTGCATTTGTAGTTGGTCCATATTGTGGTGAAGTACTATATGATGCTATTCTCATGGATGCATGTCATTTGTTTCTTGGTAGACCATGGTTATTTGATAACCATGTGATTTATGATGGACATGCCAATACTTATGCATTCAAGTACATGGATCGTGATTGTACTTTGACACCGCTACCTCCATCTAAACTCCTCAAATCTAAGTCGAGGAATGAAAGTGAGAAAAGCCTATTTATGAGTAAAAATGGGTGTAGAGAGCCACTAGTAAGATGAAGCATTTATTTGCCTTACTTATGGTAGAATCAAATACAAGTGAGGGAGGGAAACCCATGCATCCTTTATCTCACTCACTCTAGAAAAAGTTTATGTATTCCCCAATGATTTAGTCTCAAGGCTCCCTCCTTTGAGAGGAATTGAGCACCAAATTGATCTCTTATTGGGTAGTCCTTTGCCAAAGAAGCCAGCCTATAGGTACAATTCTAATGAGTTAAAAGAACTACTGCGATAAGTCCAAGAGCTACTTGATCATGAATACATTAGGAAAAACTTGAGTCCATGTTTAGTTCCCGCCCTTTTGGTGCCTAAGAAGGATGGCACTTGGCATATGTGTGTTGATTCTAGGGCCCATAAACAATATCACCATCATGTATCAATTCCTAATTCCTCGATTTGATGGTATGCTCGATGAGTTGCATGGGTCCAAGGTCTTCTCCAAAATTGATCTTTGGAGTGGCTATCACCAAATGAGAATGAAGAAGGAGATGAGTGGAAAACTACATTTAAGACCAAATATAGGTTGTATGAGTGGCTTGTGATGCTATTTGGTATATCTTTCATGAGGCTCATGAATGAGGTCTTGAGGCCATTCATTGGGAAGTTTGTTATGGTGTATTTTGACAATATTTTGGTGTATAGTCATAATGAAACATCTCATATGGAGCATTTTTCTGAAGTGTTCCAAGTATTATGACAATAAAAGTTATATGCCAAACTTGAGAAGTGTGAACTATTCACTCCTCAAGTTACCTTTCTTGGCTATGTTGTATCCGGTGAAGGAATTCAAGTTGATGAAATCTAAAATTGAAGCTATCAAGAATTGGCCTACTCCTACCTCCATCATGGAAGTGCGAAACTTCCATGGATTGGTCTCTTTCTACCATCAGTTCATTAAAGACTTTAGCTCTATTGTGACTCCTTTGATCGAATGTATGAAAAGAGAAAGCCTAATCCCTTTGTGCTCTATTCAGTTCACAAGGCATTATCCTACATCAATGGTCAATATAAGTTAAACTCAAGACATGCTATATGGGTTGAGTTCCTTCAATCTTTCACCTTCTCTTGTAAGAATAAGAGTGGGAAAGAGAATGTTGTGGCCAATGCCTTGTCAAGGAGATATGCTCTCTTTTTGGTCCTTGAAGCTAAGGTTCTTGGATTTCATTCCATCAAAGCCCTATACCACGAGGATGAAGACTTCAAGGAAGTGGTAGACAACCCTTCTAACTTTGGCTCTTACACTCTATAAGATGGTTCTCCTCTTCAAAGAAAACAAGATTTGCATCCATAAAAGTCCTCTAACAGACTTGATTGTCAAGGAGGCTCATGGAAGAGTCTTATCTGATCATTTTCACATTAACGAGACTCTTGAGTTGCTCAAGGACTATTTTTATTGGCCCAAGATGGGTAGAGATGTTCATAAGGTGATCTCAAGATACAAAATTTGTCACATTGCTAAGAGTCATTTCCATCAAGATCTCTACAATCCTCCTCTAGTCCCCTCAAGGCCTTGGGATGACAGTAGCATGGACTTCATTGTGGCCCTTCTAAGAACCTCTCGGAGTAAAGATCCTATCATCGTAGTAGGAGATCAATTCTCCAAGATGATCCACTTTATTGTATGCCACATGAGTGATGATCCTACCTATATTGCGAACCTCTTCTTTCAAGAAATTGCGAGGCTCTATGGTATTCCAAGAACCGTCATGTCAGATAGGGATGCCAAATTTCTATCTCACTTTTGAAGATCCCTATGGAGGCTCGTGGGGACTAAGTTACTTTCTAGAACTACTTGTCATCCTCAAACCGATGGATAAACGGAGGTGACAAGTAGAACTCTTACAACCTTGCCGAGGGGTAGGTAAGTAAGACTTTTAAGGATTAGGATGTCAAGCTTACTAATGCTGAATTCGCATACAATAAGGCTCCTTTCTATGCTACCTCTCACTTTCCCTATAAAGTGTGATATGGTCTTAATCCCCTTACTCCCATTGATATTATACTTATTCCTCAAGAATCAGCGGTGTGTTTTGAGGCTAAAGTAAGAGCTAAAGAAACGAAGAAGCTACATAAGCAATTGAGGGGACAAATTGAAAAAGTAAATGAGAAATACAAGCAAAAGGCCAATAAGAACCACCCACACCTTGGGTTCAAACCAAGTGATCTTGTGTGGTTACATTTAAGGAAGGAAAGGTGCCCCTTAAGAAGGAAGAACAAGCTCATGGCTATAGGAGATAATCCGTATAAGGTGGTACAAAAGGTGGGAGAAAATGCCTATAAGATTAAACTTCCAGGAGATATACAACCGCCTTTAATGTTGGGGATCTCACTCCTTACCTTAAACAAAATGAAGAACATGATGAAGATTTGAGGATGAATCCTCTTTACAGGGGAGGGTTCATACGGAGCAACTCCTGAGCTTGGACCTACTCTCATTAGTAACAGTCATGAACCAAGTAGGCCCAATATTAACCCTAGGTCAAGGACTAGGTCCTCTTAGGTCAATATTAACTTTGGGCGCTAAAGAAGGTCCAAATAGGGTTAGGAAAGGTGGTTGGGCCAACATCAGCCCTAAATAAGGAGTTAACCACTTAATCCTTCCAAAGCCATCTCATTAGCTCATTTTCAATTTCAGGACAGAATACTTTACTTCATTTCTAGCTCAAATTTAACCAGACAAATGAGCTCCAATCTCTGCAAATTATACATAGATAGAAAGACCCGAATGTCCATCTTCTAACTAGTCTTGAATCGCCCTTAAAGGCCAAGTATTGAGGAAGTTATGGGCCTAAATACCAATCAAGGGTCGGACAAGGATTAGAAAATGCATGGTTCTGATTATGGGATTAATTGAGGAGGTTATGGCTGTAATTTTAAAGATTAATTCACATGAGATGATTCTTCACACACAAGGAAAGGGTTGACAAGTGGCATCACCTCATTTGGAGGAGTAGATCTTACTCAAGATTCTCTAGAAGATGGAGGATAAATATTAAAAAATACAGCTCATAGTGATTGTAATTATCTTAAGCATCTTAATTTATTTTCCTCAGATATTTTGTAAGCCTCCTATTGGCCCACTTGCCCTACTAATGTACAGCTGATTTCCCCTCTCATTGGATATTTATGGACCCAATGACCTCCATGAAAAGTCCGATTGGATGAATGATATGATAGCTTGAAACTTAGTTTTCCTCAAAATCTCAAATTCTTTATCTCTCTTAGGAGGGTGGTAATTGGAGTCTTCCCTTTAATCTAATCCTTGGTGGTAAGGCTTTAGAGGGTTAGAGGATGGGCTGATTTATCTACTTGCTATCCATTATAAGTGTTGAATCTACTCCATTATAGGCTTTCTTATTTGAGAATTCTCTCTCTCTCTTTCTTGGTTCTTCTTTGAAGAGATTGGTCTTCAACATCCATTGAGCTCACCTACATGCATTTCATTCCTTTATTTAGACAAATGGAATTCACAATGCATCATGAACCTTGTTCAAAAGTCAAGGTCAGGATCCAATTATCAAGTTTGGAGATAACAAAAAATTAGGACAACTCATCACCAGTCTAGAGCTTCTAATTTCAATTTCTATGTGCTTAAATTCTTGTTAGAATGTTATTAGTTAGGATAAGTGTTTGAATCCTATTAGCCTCTCTAATCCCCCTAAGTGCCTCTTTTTTATTGGCTTATTTTTCATAGCTTAGGGAAGGGGGTACTGATTTTTTTGGTTATAAATTAGCCTCCTTCTATGGGAAAAATTATATTTACACTTAGTGTAAACATTAAATATCATACACTACCAATAGGATCAGGCCAAATAATTAATTTTTTTATTCCCTATCAAACAGATATCGTCTGTATATTTGACATTACTATTCTGTCCATCTTTGACCCTTTCTCTGGTCTTCCAAAAGATCAAGGTTGTTCTTAGGACTTCACTATTGTTAACATTCTAGTAACGAAAAATATTAGTACAGCAACAGCATAGCATTTCAGTATTTATTCATTTAAAAGATAGTTCTCCACTGTAATTTCTTTTCTTTTGTTTTATTTTTAGTTCTAATTCTCCACCACTATTAACAATACAGTCTTATGAGAAAGAGGGGCTAGATAGTGAGAGAGTTGTAACAGTAGATCTCTCAACTAGCAACAAGTTTTGGCGCATAATTTACAAGTCTATAAATAATATTTCAAGAAACTTCTTATTTAAATTAAATTTACAGGTACTAAAAATTGAAGTGCTAAATCTTTCATTTTTTTGTGTGTGTAAGATCTGAAATTTGTGATTTGATTTGACTAAACTTAAAATTTTAGATCTAAACTATAAATAAAAAATTCTGATATTTGTAACCCAAAAAGGATGGAAAGTGGGCCAAAACAAACTAGAGACTTGGATTATACCCAAATCAAATATGACCTAGATTTTCGTATTTGAAAATGGGAGATTGAGGGAGAACATAGAAACAAAGAGTGCAAATGAGATCGTAATCATTGCCGCAATAAAGCCTTTGTTTGTAGTTGCTAATCTTCTCAATGCTAAGTCAAGTTCCTTGCCATTTGTTATAGTAGTAAAGAATCCCACTGGAGTGGTAAAAATGGAAAAGAAAGGAGGGAAAGGCCAAGGGAAGACGAAGGACAATGGGGACTGGGAGGAGAAGATTTTTGGGGGGATATGTCAAAGAGGGAAGAGAGAAGAGAGTGAATCTAACTAGAGGGTTAGGGAGGAACTCAAGTAGAAGTGTTCATCGGTCCAAACACGGTTCGGACTGAGTGCGACCAAAGACCGATTAAGGGAAAAGGGCTAACTAAGGACCGTACCAAATAAGAGCCGGATCGGACCGACACCAATCGAAGTAGATTGAATTCATTTTCAAGTGCGGTTGGAACAAAAATTATTGGACACAATTAATTTTGGTCAAAATCATACTATTGTTAGTTTTGTTTGCTAATTCTAAAGAGCATGAGTTGGCACTTGATAGTAGTCTTTAACCAAAAAAATCAAAATGAAGTCTCAAACTCATAACAAATTGAAAACTGAAGACCTATCTCATGCTGCAAATGTAAAATATCGAAGCTTACAGAGGGGTTATAGAGACCCAAGTTTGGACCGATGGAAAGCAACGCGACTGTGCATACGACGAAACCAAAGAAGCAAATCAAGAGCTATTTTTATTTTATTTTTTATAAAGTAGTTGATCTTTGGTTCGGACGGGTGGACAGGTTCGGAGCAGATCAAGGACAAAATCAGGGAATTTTTTGGATAGAGGACCGTATTGAATACACTTGGTCCGGATCGATCTGGTCTGGCCCGACCCGTTCTTTGACCTAGTCCAGGTTTAGACAGAAAAATGTACACTCCTAAACTCAAGAGTTGAGAATAAATGATAGAAAAAAACACATAAGTGCTTAATAGTAATTTTAGTTTTTTAGTTCATTTTATTTCAAACATTAAAACCAATAATTCCATATGTCTTGACTTCACTGGGTGTGTAAAGTAGGTCACACTTAGTGTAAACATATCACCCTCTTCCTTCTATCCAATTAGAGATAGATTTGATTTTGAGAATTAGTGAACTCCAGCTAGAATACTTTTCTGTCCCAAACACAAAACCTCTCTCTTTATTTCAAGTACTTGTGTATTTGGATAGTGATTCAGTCAATTCTTTAGATCAATTCTTAATGCTTTGCTTCAGAGAATTAATTGATAGATTGTTAGCCTTAGTGGTGGCTTTAGCCTCTATTTTAGTCATATCCATTCTATTTGCTTTTCTTCCATACTAAAAAATCCACAAAAATTTCCTTATTTTTCCCTTTGTTATTCAAGGCCTAGGTTGGTTTAAGGTCTTCTTCATTAATGGTTGATGAAGTTTAATCACTCTTGTGATTAAGAGTCCTCCACATGCTTCACAAAGCGCCAAGGTTTATAGTATAACATTTAGGGTTTGTTGTTTAGGCATGAACTCTAAGACTCAAGGGTATACGAAGAACTAGGGCTAAGATGTAACTAGATCTAAGTTTATAGTATTAAGTCATCATTATCTGGACATAAGGGATACTGTTTTTATTAGTTAACATGAGAAACAAGATAGCCTAAGTTAGGAATACCATTAATGAAGACAAGGTTAATATATTTATTTTTTTAATTCAAATTGTATCCAATTAAGATTTTAAAGGCTTTGTAAAATTCACTATTTGTGACGCATTACACCATGAAATATAAAGGGGGTGTATGGGACCATAAATAAAAACGTGAGTGTCATCAAACTAATACTAGAGTCATTGTCTATATCTTACAATACACTAAACCTTAATGCCAAACCCCAAACCTTGAACCACAAAAGTCAAATCCTAAACCCTAATTTTTGATACATAATCATAGGATTCAATCCAAAACCGTAAGCCTAAATTTTACGTCACAAACTTTAGAATTTTGCATCCTATTCGTTTCTATCATAATAGATATTTTGGATTCTGCTTGCAAACATCATGTAAGTTTAGGTTCAATTTTAGCGGTTAGGGTTTAGTGTTTATGGTTGAACACAATTTTCAAGTATCAAAAGCATTAGGGTTTAGGGTTAGGAGTTTAAAATATTTTCAATCAACGAATTTCACACAGCTGACTATTTGGTTCAATTGCACTCACACTTAATTGAAATTAATTTAATAGAGCGTACGTTGAACTAGTTGTTAGTTGTTGCCACATTTGTAGAGTATTTTAGTGTTAGCCTTTGTTCCTTAGGTTTTTTTTGGTGCATAAGTTAGTGTTTTTGTATCCTTTCCTACTTTACATTTGAGTTTGATGTTTTCGATGATAGAAAACTTGAGCATACCTGAAAGAAAGATGAGACAAGTCCAAAAGAATATAGATCAAATGTTTAACTACAAATAGTATTTAGTTAACCCAGGTTATCATAAGCAATCTTTGCTCCTATAGAATATTGCTTTCTTGATATTAATAATAGGGTTTACACATAAACCCTAGTTCTTGGTTGTATTCTTAGAATTCAAATCTAAACCATAGACCCTAGATGTAAAATTGTAAACCTTAGGATCTTATATCATGATTGTTTTCATGATAAACCCTATTGCAAAACCCTAACTTGCCTAATTTTTTAATTTTTCCTTTATTTACTATGTTCTTTTATTTATTACTCTTTATTTTGGTTTCTCTTTCTAAGAAACCCTTAAAAAAAGGAGGGGGGTTAACAACAAAAGAAAGACTAACAACAAATATAAGAATTAGTTAGGTGGCAGTCTTATATGAAGGAGAAGGTTTAATAACAAAAGAAAAGACGAGCTAGACAACATAATTAATTTCCCACTTTTCATTATTATAGTTAGAATACTATATGCTTGTGCTATTAGACCAACAAATTGCTTAAAAGTTACTTAATCTCATATTAGTTATGACATTTATAAGTAGGGAACAGAATGTCTATCATGACATTTATGCTTTAACATTTTAGGAATTATGGTTAATGTTGAACTCTACCATTCGACTATCAACAATTAGGATCTTACGATTCCAATCCTATGATTTAGGGTTTGGAATTTACCATTTCAAGTGTAGGATGAAGGACTTAGGATTTGAAGCAATAGTTTAAGGTGAGGGTTCAAGGTGTGTTTTAACATTTTCCAACGACTCTAAGTTAAGAAAAATTTGAATGAACTAGTAATAAAATTGTAAAATTTTTTCAACAATATGAAAACCATTTTTTAATAATACAATTAAGATGTTAAATTTCATCCAAAGCAATAAATGATGTTTCGTAAGTAAAACCAAAATGAATAGATTATAAACCTAATAACGTTGTAAGATTAAACAGTAAAAGGTACCTTGATATAATAAACAAAAAGTAAAAAGTGATAATGTTTGAGTAATGATATTCCAGGGGCTATGGTTCTAGTATGACTCTCTTGATTACGCCAACCAAGGCATACTGCTTCCACCTATGTCAAGTATTTATAGACAAATGCATGCCTATTTACGACAAGGTGAACCCTTTTTATGAAGGGACACTTGCCGAACAGACACCATGCTATTTTAATAACTCTTCATTAACAATGTCTCTTCAAAAATAATTATTACAGTAAGCCTCTTCATTTGATAAAAAAATGCCACTTCATCATTAGCTTGTTGAATTTCCATTTTTCTAGAAATTACTCCAAGAATCCCCCACCATTTCCATTACAAATAGTGTTTCAAAAATTTCCGAAGGTCTTGTGTATAAATAGAGGTGTGTTGTGATTCCCTTATCTTAGAGACCCATTCATCAAATGATGAAGATGACATGATAGACTATGCTTTGAACCAGTGAAGCAATGCATCTTGCGACTTTTGTAAGGATTGTGTAAAGTCCTCAATAAATGACTCATGTGGAACCTCAACTTAACCCTCGTAGAAAAGATCGAGACCTAAGTTTAATGAGTCAAAGTAGACCATCTATAAGTCTTGTTGGTACTCACCTTGATAATTACCATCCAAATGGGGTGTTAAATCACCCATATATTCAAAGGGAGGGTGAGTTTTTGTTCTTAATGAACCTTAATGGAGAATATTTGAGTGGGGATAGAAATAAATGCTTGATTTAGTTACTTGTACTTAATCAATGTTGTGACTTCTTTCTTATATTTAAATGTTTCAATTAATACTTCATGGGTTAACTGATGAGGAAGTGTGAAATGTGGCCACTTCTATTGAGCTTGGGTTTGGCTCTAGAGTGCTTATGATATGGATATAGTTTGTGTGGATTGCATGCAAATGGTCAGAGAGCATAGCTAGTTCAAAGAATAGCATACCGTGTTATCCTAATCGTTTGATAGATAGGTCACTAAGACATGATTTCACTCACAAGACACCACCATTTATGCATATGACCTCCAAAATTCGAAATGCCATTTGTTATGGACATAGTGGGGGACCATTGGAGGTTATTTCCATAAAAATGGAAATATGATAATGTGCTTGTAACTAATAATTATTTGAATTATTATGCATGAAAAGGTGTGAGTTGGTTCAGTTAATTAATTAACTAGTGCCTTTTTCATTGAAATTATTCATTTGTGAAGAGGCCTATCTTCTCTTGACGGTGATGTTTTGTGAAAAGGTAATGCCATTTCATGAAGAGGCATATCCTCCATAAATATGTAACATATTGGTATGCTTGGGTATGCGTTGACTGGCGTGATCAGGAGAATTATACTACAATTGTAATCCCTCGAACTTCTTATGTATGGGACTCTTAGGATCTTATCGTTGTGAGTGGAACATATAGATAGGGGAAGTTTCTTTGTATCCCAAAGACCTATTCAGCTAGCTCCATTGCATATGGGGGTGAATAGTATCTCGAAAAGTGTATTTCACCTGGCTAGAAGCCTTGGTTAATTTAACATTGAGTTTGACCATGACAAACTGATATCTATATCTATTAAACAGAATTTTGCACCAATAGTAAAAGCTCATGGTCATCATCATCCTTTGATCAAAGCATTAGTGTAAAACATGGCACACTATGCTACTTGAAGTTGACTGTGAATTAGGAAGCACTTGTTCTTGTTATTGCTAGAGTGAAGCAGTCTCTTCTAACTTTCTATTCTATTAGAGGATGTTTTAGCCCAATGTTAGTAGCTGCGTGTATTTTCTAGCTTGGAAAAAAATACTAGTTCAGCTGCTCACTTCCCCACATACTCACTCACTCTTTGTTGTTGTGGCCCGCTCAAAACTTGTCACACATCTCACTACCACAATGGATGGCATTCAGACATGTCACTTCTCATTAAGATATCGTAGGATACCAATTGATCTTAATAAACAATCGTCTCGGGGTGCTTATTAACATGTAATTTATTCATTGAGGAAAAATGTGCCAAAATACCCAGTGAGGTTTGCTCGAAATATCAATAACTTTTTACATAACTGATATGATGATGAAGGCAATGATGATGAATGGTCATCCTTCAAATCATTGATCCTAAGAGAAATAGCAGAGAAATGCATATTTTATTCCAAAATGCCACTAACTCTACAATATTGTTGCTCAAGATACAACATTTATCTATCAAGTACCTCAACTTCCATCTGTCTGATGACGAGTTCATGAAATTCTTTGCTTTAGACTTGACCAAGTATTCCTCCTCGTTCTCCGGAAAAGTAAGTATCCTATGGCTATATTTAGCCCTCAGCAGCTTTAATTTCATATCTTGCAAATGGTTTCATAAAACGTAGTGAGACAAACATATAAAATAAAAATTAAAAGATTTACAGACACTGGGGTATAGATTAACATATAAAAATATGTAAAGAAACATCAATGCATGTCCTTATCTACAAAAGATACGTCATCAAATTGCAACCCACAATCCCACCCTTCTCCCTGGCCTATGTAGCGCTCTACATGTCTCATCACATAAATCCCATAATCAACCTTATGTTCTTCATTCCTTCTAGGCAGTTTAATTATTCTAGCTTGTACTTCCTTCCAATCATTAGGTTTTGGGTGCCTTTTGCAATCCAGAAAATGAGCAAAATATTTTGTCTAAACATTGCAGTAAACCTCTTAGTCGACACTAAATTACACGACAGAGACAACCACAATATTCCTCGAATGTCAAAACCACAACAAGAGCTGCAACCATCCTGCATACTTGTCATTGAAAGGAGCAACAACACTATTATTGTCAATCGCATCAACCACTAGCCTCTTAAGATTAAGGCATACCAAGAATTAGTAATGATCGAATGAGGAAACTGAGAAGAAAAACTGCTGGAGAGGATAAGCACAAATTACACACCTCACAGTTTAACATGTACTTTACAGGTAGACAACTAGACATGGATGGACTCGGTTACATAGCAGTTTCAATGTCCATATGTTTTGGATTCAAAAATTAGCAAAACCGTGCTTGCGGTTTGTTATCATTGTGTTTGGTAAGGCAAAAGATGGGAGAGCAATAAAAGCATAATATACATTTTATATTTTCCTTATTTATTATATATTTATATATTACACCTTGCTTCTATTGAGGAGACATTAAGATAGAGACAACTTTACCCTTCTATGAAAATAAATTATACTCAGAGGAGTATAATGCATTGTACTCACACTCAGTAGTGTGTCACTACCGTTTCTAAACTCATCTCTTCGATATTAGCTGGTCCTTTTGCAGACTAATTTGAGATTCATGGTCTGCGGTACAGCCATGGGATGGTGATTGTACTACTAGGATGCGCTACAACAATGAATGAAACACTTAAGACATGGGAAAAAATCAATAATCCCATAGGACCATGGATTGGTGATTGTACTACTAGGACACAATATAATAAGGAATAAGGGTCTGTTCATTTTTGCGTTTTAGATAGATAGATAGATATAAGGAGATGTAAGGAGATGTAAGGAGCTGTAAGAAGATGTAAAAAGTTGTCAGAAGATGTAAGGAGCTGTAAGGAGATATAAGGAGCTGTAAGGAGATGTAAGGAGTTGTAAGGAGATGTAAGAAGCTATAAGGAGCTGTAAGGATAGATGTAAGGAGTTGTTGAATTATTAAAAAGTTGCATAGTATAATTTGTATTATATTGAACAAAAACAATAATATTAAAATAATATACTTATTAAAAATAAACAATTAATTAAGTTAATTACACAATAATAAAATATATTAATCTCCATAAATTTGGAGAATAAAATTTGATCCACCAAAGATGAATTTTTATATCAACATTAGTTTGATCGAATAAGCAAAATATAACAAAACAAATAATTTTTTTGACGAAATTGAATACAACTCGTCAAATAAATTTCTATTTTAAGAAAATAATTTTAAATATAAATAAACATATGGTTAATATTGTTCCCAAAAAATGATAGTAGAGAGAACTTTTGGAGTGTTGAAGGGGAGATGGAAGATATTGGCCAACAGAATGCCGCAAATGAGACTAGAGCAGCAGCTAGAGATAATTGTTTCTTGTTGTACCTTGCACAATTTTATTATTCTGCATAACAAGCTCATATCAATCTCAGCAAGGGAACTGAATTTGGAACGGCCACCAAATGTTCAATTGTATAATGATAGCAACAAAATTGCCATGGATAAACTCAGGGATGAAATTACTATAATGCTTTCCTTGAATACAGTCTGACAGTTTTCATATATACTGCAAATAAACATGAATAAAAGCTTTGTATTATGATTTGAAAAATATGTTCATTTATGATAATATATATTTCATGTTGAAACTCAAATATAATTTACATCGTTATATTATGCTTGTATGTTTTTTTGTAAATGTTATGTTCATAAGATATTTATAAATTTTTCATATTGGAGATATAATTTCAAAAGTATGTTCATCTATGATAGTATCAACAAATATACATTTTTTTGTAAAAAATGAATGTTAAAAACTGTTAGATGTAAGGAGATGTAAGGAGATGTGAGAGGATGTAAGAATTATGTTAAGGATGTAAGGAGCTGTAAGGATATATAAGAAGCAGTAAGGAGATGTAACCTCTTAGCTAAATCCTAAAAAACGCAAAATGAACAGGGCCTAAAAGACTTAGGATGTAGGGAGAAATCATTAATGCCTTATAACCCACCCCAGCCATTGTTGGACAATATCGAAGTATGTTCACGAGGAACACGAACGAAAACTCCCCAAACATGCCCACCCCCCAAAAAAGAAAAAGAAAAAGTATCACCGACATTCATGAAATCAATCCATGTCTTGCTATCGATCTCAACTTCCAAACAGCTAGCAAGATTAGTTAACATTTGCTCCGTCATTATATTACGGTATGGTTATTCACTGTAGTTGATCTGCAAAAATATATCATAAGTGTAACCAATAATATAAGAACTAAACCAAAAAACATAAATAATAATCGCAACTCAGAAGTTAAGACCATGCTGTGTTCAGTACTAGTGCTTTAGAAGGTGATTTTGAAAAAAATGTTCAATTGACGTAGGTCGTGGCTGGAACATAACTGACTCAGCTACACATTTTTCAATAGGACGGGCTTGCCACCAAGCGTGTTTGTTGGCTGGGGGTTGGGTTGGTAAAGAGGATAGAAATGAGAGTATGTTTTGGGGTGTTGCCTACCACCATGTCATGTAGCTCTATGCAGATTCGGACGCTATTATGAGATCTAAAGCATTACGTGGCGTGTGGATAGCTGAGTTTGTCTCCTCTCACCTATTCCCTGTTCTCACCTATACCCTATTCGCACTTGACTACCATGTCTGTGCCAGCATATGTGTGCATGTGTGTCTGTTCACTATTCATAGAAACTTACATAAGCATTGAGCATGAAGAAAGATCCACTCATGATCCACGACTCCTACACCTCCCTTGCTCATTCAATGGTGAACGTCACAGAACGGCTAATAGTATTATTCCTAACATAGAATAAAATCTCACTGAAAGCATTCAAAACAGACAGGGTCATCACAAATGAACAAAGTGAGTGGTAAAATGATCTATATATAACCAGGGATATCCTGAACAGACTGGTAAGCAAGCTCAATAAGAGCCTATGCTTCATGGGGACGTCTTAGGTGAGGGCGAGAATGGGATAGAAAAGGGGGGAATTCGTACAAAGGGTATGCTTGCCTTCGATGGGATTTGAACCCACATTTTCCTGTTGAAATGTGCATCACTCCTACTAGACCTCGGTTCCAGTGGCCTATCCCAAACTAATATGGATCGGGTAACTACTAAGCTCTATGACATGCCTTACACAAAATAAGAAATATATGAAACAATCAAACCAAATATCTTTGCTAATTGAAATTTTCATAAGCTTCTGAATATGCTAAAAGACCAACTCAACTAAAAGTTTAAGCTGATGGTTGAAGACTCATGAATAAGTTTATACTATAACACGCCCTCTCATGCAAATGCCATTTGGGCTCGAAGCGTGGCTACTGCAAAGGTTCCCCCTACCTTATACAATAAATCAATATGAGGACTACTGATATTTGAACTCAAGTTGTCTCAGTCAGAAGCGTTTTAATACTATGTTCAAATACTAACTCAACCAAAAGTTTAACGTGATGGTTCAGGAATAGGTTTTTTTATGCTCTTAACAGAATGCAACTTTAGCTGCGCTTACTCAAGATCATACTCTCAACTTGATCAACTGAAAAACAATCAGAAATCATCAGTTCGTCAATCATTAGATGATATGACGCCTCAGGGAATTGTTTAAAGCAAGGAGAGCACAGCACAAGAGCACCAGTCTTGTAAAAAGCGTCTATTTCAACTTTTCTATCGTCATTTGAAACCATCTCAGTATTAACTTGCTTATTAACAGCCAACCTCGACATGTTTTCTTCATTAACTTTCATCATGCCATGCATGAACATAACTCAATCAAAATTTTAAAGCAAGACAAAACCCCTTCTGGATAAGCAAAAGTGCGGGCTGACATTTCAATGATAACGACGAAAACAAACCCTCAAGAAGTCAAATAATTACCAGTTGGCCCACCGATGATTCAAACACCATTCCCATATCTATCTCATCTAACATTAATCCACTGCTCTTGGTGACTGAATTATTGTAAATGTTAATTGTGTTACAACTTCATCACAATCAACATTATCACGAACTTACATCAAACCACATACCTCTTTTTGGAGTTTATAACAGAGCATAGGTGGCATGCCTTCTTCTTCTTAGCGAAACGACCCTCGTTATCCTTGCCCAATTGTGGATACATAAAAAAGACAATAAAGATAAAAAGACAATTCAAATCGGCTTCCGATATGAATCTCAACTGAAAGCATGAGGAATTACCTCCTATTACAAGAAGTAAAAAAGATGTGACAACAAAATTTGTTTAGTTTTGTTTATTTACAGCTTTCACTTCAATCCTCTTGCGAAGCAGTGTTCAAAGATAGTGGACATGTAGACGTAAGGGGGAATGAGTTGTATGATAGGATGAGATAAGATGACGTATGCTACCAATTGCATTTGTCCAGGTGATCGGAGCAGAGTCTATGATGTGCCACAAGAGGTTCAAGTCTAAATATCAAATTCAAGTCAAAAACGAAGTCAAACAGCTAACATCTCAAAACTAAAAATTCCCAAAAGAAATTTTAGAAGTGAAGGAAGTGCCATTCAAATATCAATCAATTCTTTAATTTCTTGGCACTAATTGATTTCATGGTTTGGATGTAGATAAATTGATGACTTGACTTCTTTTAAGATCACAAGATGGCATGGCTTGCCTCTCAAATAAAGAGGTGAACATTTAATTGAAAAATAAGAAATATAGCAACAGCAATTGATTATTTACTGGATAGAGGATCATACTCAACATTGTTAGAAGCAATTAGGAGATAATTTAAATTGTCATTTCAATAGAGATTTAAATTATTATAGAGCTATTTTTTGAATTAAACTCTAGTTCACCCAACCTAAAATGAAACAAATTCCTCCCCCCCCCCAACCAAAAAGTTGCAGCAAAACTTATTTAACTCATATCCATGGCATTTCCTATCATGTTTGTTAAATATCAATTGCTAACTCAAATATGAACAAATTCTAATTAATCACACCCAAACCTAATAGGAATAAAAATAATTGGAGAATGCAGTTGTACTAAAAAAATCTTCATTAATGATTGAAAGTATTTAAATAATTGGCAGTTAATTTAATGTTTACGTGACTTAGGTTAAATAACGCTCATACTTGTTAGATAAGTCAATTAGTAAAGGAACCATAATTTGATATCTCAATTTGAATGCCACAAGTTTAGACCCAAAAAATGTTGCATATTCAGCTTTCAATTGAGAATGGATAATTATGCACACTTGGATTAGTTTTTTTTAAAATAAAATATATCACTCTTCATCAAATAATTCATAGCAATATGCTATATCTTAGTTCCCAGATAATTAATTACATACAAAATGGTATGCTATCAAATTATGCCGCATCCTTTTCTTGACAAAGGCCACATCATCAAAATTACAAGAAGACATAAAAGATTAATTTGGTCAAAGGGTGTTCACCTTTCTCTTACAGTTTGAGATATTTTCCATTTTTCATGATAAGTTCAAGGATACATAATTTGAAATGAGTTTATCATGAAAATACAAGTAAAAAGATAAACTTCGCAACTTGTACAAGCCTTTCTTTTATTTAATTATTTAATTTGTGTGCCTTTGTTCTGTTGTTTTCTTCTTTGTTTTGTGTGTGTGTATGGTCATGCCACTTAGTGCAATTGTTAAAACTTAAAATCCTCAAGAAGTTATGCCAAGGAACGAATAAAGTTGAAACCTCGCTGCATAAAAATTGAAATAATTATTGGGCCCTCATTAGAAATGGTAGGATTGAGGAGTTAGGAACAATAACCATCCCTGGAAGAACCATTAATCACCAATCATCACTCTCAGAAGATAGCTTCAGTGAGTTGCAACCACCACATACTTTGTTTTTGTCCTTGTCTTAAATGCCGACCACTTCAAAATGACTAGCATATCAGGGTGGCCAATTTCAATCGAAGGCTCATTGGTAGCTTCGCCTCCAATGTTGGTCAACCATATATAGTTGCGTTGCTTTACTACTAGTAAGTCATCAATAATGCGCACAATAGGGGTCTCATTGCTATAGACCAAGTTCAACATCCATGCACCACCATGGTGGAGAACCGTTGAGATGTGGTACAGGGTTCGGCAGGGATTTTACCTCCCCCAGTCCTTAGATCTACACCAATTCCTGCTGTCATCCATAGGAGGCCCTGCGAGCAGTCGTCCAAGAGGAAGGATTGGGTAGACATCTATGTAGATTCCTACATTTTGGCTAGAATGAAGGTAATACAGTTTGCCCCATGCTAGGGAAAGCCACATTGGCAGGCTCGTTGATTTTATTGTCAGGTTTTTGTTTAATTCAATCAAACCTGAGCGTTAGGCATGTTAGCAGTGACAATTAATCACTTCATCATTTATGTTATCATATAAAAAAAGGGTGTTATTGGTATCAAGATTCCAATGGTGGAGATATACGTGTCCAAAATACCAACGATATGTGTTGTTTGTTTAATTATGTTGCATTTTGTGTACACCCTTGCAATGAACTCATGTTGAATTGCTTTCAATCTTTCCTGCAGCATCTTTGACTTTCGTCATTTTGCTTCTAGTTCTCCTCAAGTTCATAGCTTGGTGTAAAGCTATCTCACATCTCAAATTCCACATGTAGTCAAACCCATATATGTAACTGAATTAAACAGAACAAAACCTTAAATAATATTCTAATAGATAAAACCTGGAATTTTCACAACGAAACCCACAAAGCTGGAAAAGATAGTGCAAATCAAAAAAATGTCGCACCAATCAGGGTTCCCGGCATGAATACTTCTCGGCATTCGATATTTCACAGGGAGCAGACAGATTGTGGTTGGAATTTGGTGGTGCGGTGGTGGCACAAAGTGCTTGCCTATAGAGAGAGAGCATGTGGGTTCTAAGTCTAGCAAAGAGCAACTAAACGAAGGCATGGAAGGGCGGCTTCACAGCAAAATAGGAAAAAAAAAAAGGGGGGCAAGAAAAATCAATGGCATTACTGGCTACGATCTCAAACTAAAGAAATTATGGCTTTATTATTTTTATTTATTTATTTGCAAAATGATAAATATCTTACTATAAGACCCTTCTTAAGTGTTCGTTTTGAGTTAAAAAATATAATTTCATGTTTAAAATTGAGGGGGAAAAAAATGTATGAGTGAATATTAAAAGCATCTTATAACTTATAGATTGTACACATAATCTTTTTCTCCATAGTTTACTGCGTTTCTAAAATTAACCCGTATCATATGCCCTCAATAGGGTTGACCCAATTATAGTGTCATTTTGTACCCATCAATGTATTCGGCAAATATTTAAACTTGATAATTCACAACTAAGTGTAATTATTAAAAATTTAGTCATTTTAAATCATAGAACACATTAACTTAGGTTTAACCAAAACATTTAAGAGCGACTTGTGACAAGACATATATCATCATCCATTTTTTTTTAATCAAAAAGGGATTACCATCGAGAAAACTTCAGGCACACGTATAATATTGTCAATCCCTCTTCTATTTTTCGACCCATCTGATATAAACAAAACATATAATAATGTCGATCTATCCTGTTTTGAGTAAATATTTTCCACCTTTTTGCCTCCACAAAGCAAAAAAGTTGCTTACAGCCTACGAATCTTAGCATCAAACCCATAGCCTCCTAGCATTTCATAAGGGTCACGATCACCACCATCTTCTTTAGCTTCATCGACGATCACAACATTATTGGGTTGGCATTGCTGGAGTGTCATCGGACTTGATGCTTGGCTAAGGGTGCCACCTCCAGGGTTGGTGAAATGACAAAGCTGGGTCTTGTGGATGTCAAGCTAGGCCTCGAATGAGTACCACTTAAGGTCCTTCAAGGTGGACTTTAGCACCTCAGCCACCATCCATGGAAGAATACCTAGCACCAGTGCATCTTTCATCACCAAGGCATACAATATCGCCTATGTAAGCTCAAGGACCTCGACCTCTTGGGTTATCTCTTCCATCCTTGATGAAGGACGGGTTGATTGTCTGGAAGTTAGTAGGTAACGGCCTTGGAAGAAGAGGAGGTACACTCTCATCTAGCTTTTTGAAGTTCTCCCAGACATCAATAGCCAGCTCATCGGTATGCATGCTTGAGGGGAAACCATGGATCAGAGGAAAACTACTGCAAAAAGGCAAGAAAGCCTTGAGCTGTTTACACCTGAATGAGGCAAGTGGAAAAACAGGGGTGAAAATAAGTGATCAAGGTATATCCGATTGCTTACGGATAATTAATGATCTTGGCATATGAACAATCTGCATCGAAGAGCGTGTGAATCCTTGGGAACAAGGATATTGTTTATCTTTTGGAGCAAAGAGATTGTTTTCATTTTTAGTACTTATCTGGTTGTTTTTCTTTCATTTGTTCTATACATTTGTTTTTCTACTTGTTTTTTCTATGAGTTCCATACATTGACATGAGTTAAACAATGTCTAAGTAGCAGTTATTCGCATAATTCAAAAAACTTGTGATTACAATAAGATATGGTAGCAGTAATGAATGTATAGCTCTAGACATCCCAAGTTACCCTTCCACAACATTATTTGCTCAAGTTGCTTCCCAAAAAAAAAAATCCTCATAACTTAATTTAGTAGTCGTTTTCTCCTTCTTCGCCTGTCGCTCACTCAAGTCCTTGGTAGCTACCATAGCCTCTTTACCTCTCTAGTCACACCATGATGATGCAATGCTCTTTCCGCCCCACTATAATTTAAACACATTCACTCACTCAGTGATTCCAACATGAACATCTATACCACTTTATCATTGGTAATTGGAAATAAGTCTCAATTCGAGGCCTTTCCTATGTCACCTATTTGCACCAAAAGTATGATATTTTTACTATACCGCTGCATTTAATTTATACTCAAAATAAATATGAAATTAGGATTTTTATTTGATTTTATTCTGTTTTTTAAGATTGTAATAAGTTAGAAAATATGTGGAAAAGACGAAGAAAAATAGAATGAATGGAAGAAATTGGGTCTGCCTTCTCATAGTCCATTCACCTCGGCCCAAAATGAAGACAAACAAAAGAAAAAGGAAAATGAAGACATAAAACACTCAACCAAGCCCAAAAACCGAAGCCCATGTCCTTTGGCCCAACCCGTATACCAGATCCCCCCTCCTTCGTGCTACTCACGTGCCTCACAGTTTTCCCCTCTCGCTTTTGCTTTCTCTCTCCTCTTCCTGTCTAGGCTATCACAGACAGAAAACAACTCCCCAGTTTCGGTTCTGCTTCGGGCCCAACATCTCATCACCTCCTTCATCTTAGCATCACCCTCCGCGAACACCACTAGACATGCCCACACTGTTATCTCTACACCGTACAAGCAATGATTTAGCCCCCCTACCACCACTGTCCATGGGCGGATCTACATATGGACTAGAGGTGTCCATGGACACCCTAGCCCAAGAAAAATCCTAGTAGACTATTTTGAAGGGGTTAAAATTTTTATATATGGGTACCCTTAGAAAAAGCCCAAAAGAAATTATGAACACCCTTGCAACCTTCCATTTATACGGCCCAAATAAATAAGCTATCAATATTTTATTTTTTTATTAAAAAAAGTCTACAAAGACCTTGACAGTAATTAAAATAAAAAACCCACAACTCAACTCTCTCCTAATTTGACTCTCTCTCGTTAGTACTCTCATGTTAGAATTTTGTCTTTAGCAAAATTGGTTTGTTACTCACACTCAATCACACAGAAACCTTATGGTCTTGTTTGATTTCATTGTTGAGGTTGTGTGTTTCTTTTTCTCCCCAAATTTTATACGGATTAATCCAATTTTATTTTATGATACTTGAAAATAAACAAAATCAAAAGGATAGAGAAAAAAATAATGCAAGTAGTAATACAGTAGGTGGATACCCTTGTTTCGACCATCAAGATCCGCCACTGCTATTATCTCGAGTACTATCTTCGTCACCACTGCCATCTGCACCGTTCATTCATCAGCAGATCGAAGGGCCAAGCGATGAAGAAGAACTGATGTGGACGGAGTATATATTGAAGGCTAGCGGCAATTTTAAAAGTAAGCTAGGGCTTTAGGATTCCATTCTAGTCTAGTTTAATTTGGTAGGGTTTAATTTCAAGTTTCGTTTTAGAAATCTTAGGGTTTAATTTTGGTATTTCTCTATTTTGTTTTTCAAGTTTTAGATCTATTTGTGGCGTGCAACTTCAAGTATTTGAATGTTGAATTTATCAATTTTTGAGTTAAAGTCTGCAAATTATGGGTTTAATTATTAGCTTTGAGTTGAAATTTGCAAATTTCGGCTCTGAATTTGCTCAAAGTTGGTTGAATTTTCATCTTTTTCTTCCCCTGTTTCTCTGCTTGGACATGGCTAAGCTCATAGAGCAGGGACGCCCCTACTCCTTCCCTCTACTCTCTACCGTTTCTGTTTGGTTGCTATTCTCTTTTTGATGCTAAGTGTTCTTAGTTTCTAGGTGCTGAGTGTTCAATTCCCCTCCCCTGTTTTCTAGTTAGGTTTGTTCGACTACAAATTCCATCTGCTGTTTTCAATATGTGATAGATGAATTTGGTCTTGGTTTTGATTATTGATGATCTTGGTTTGAGTTGGTGACCTTCAAATGGATGTTTAGAGCTAGTTAAAATTGTTCTCTTTACCGGTTTTGTGCACAGGGAAGCCCTATTAAGGGTCATTAGTCATCACCATCATTACCCACACTTGAAGTTAGGTGTTCTTTCTCCTTTCTGATTGCTTATTTCATTCTTTATTTGAAGCTCTGAGGAAGTTTACAAAGGATTTGTGCTTCCCTTACATTTGTTTCAGCTTTTAGTTTATTCTACGTGGGCCATTATGTTAACAGAGTAGAACATTTATGCTTAGCAATTTTCCTTTTTTGTGTTGAATGTTTAGGATGACTAGAAATCATTTAATTTTGGATCTTAATTATTTTATTATGTTGATTATATATTTTTTTAGATTGCCATTTGGTTTGCTTAAATTGGTGGAAACTAGAAGAAGCGATCACTAACTTGTTACATCATATATATATATATTAAAAGTTGGATTGAACTCATGTATGAGCGACACGTAAGCTTGACATGTAGGATGTCACATAGGAGAGAATAGCCATGTGAGATATTTTAATGCAACATAGGATACTACATGATGTTTAAAATAAAAATAAAAGACAATATAGAATGAATGTAAATTTAATACAATATTAATTAATCATATATATATATATATATATATATATATATATATATATATATATATATATATATATATACATTAAAAGTTGAATTGAACTCAGGTATGAACGACACGTAAGCTTGACATGTAGGATGCCGCATAGGAGAGAATAGTCATGTGAGATACTTTAATGTAACATAGGATGCTACATGATATTTAAAATAAAAATAAAGGACAATGTAGGATGAATGTAAATTTAATACAATATTAATTCTATGTAATAAGTTAACTTCTCACATGCCTTTCCATTATTTAATAATAAATTTAAACATAAGATATATATGATATGATGATGCAAATACAACAAAAAATATGTGTTAGATATTAATTAAGAATAAAAAAGTATGTTATTAGTAGGAAAAAAACTAAAAAACACTCGCTTTGCTTTTGCATTATCAAAATAATATAATACATTGATTTATTATTTGCTTCTTTTATAAAAAATTTATTCTCTTAATAATATATTAAAAAATTATTTAACTCACACCTTTACATCGTAAGGGTATAACCCTAGTATTAATTTAATCTTAATCACTTAATTTCGGTGATAATTTAAACTTTTTTGTAACCTTAATTTCACCCAACGTCCCCTGTGGAGATGACCCTCAACGGCCTCAGGTGCTACAGCGAAAGCTGTATGCTTGCGACTATGATTTTACTTTTAAAAATTTTGTACACCACCCAATCCATGAAAGCAAGAAACATATATGCTAGTTCATATCCTCATGCTTTTCACACGTACAATTCTTTAGTCTTTGTTTCTCAATGAGGGTTTACCTTTCCCTCTAATTGCTTCAAACTTTTGAGGGGGTTTCATTAATTTGACAGTGAAACCACGGAAAGAGATGAAGAATTTGCCGAAAACCCTTGCTGGAGGTGAACGACATCAACATTAGAGAACTTCATGTTTACAAAAGGAAATGGGAACATTGCCCTAGAAAGGGTGTTTTCGTGCAGTACAAAAATTGATTTTAATTTTCAATGCATTGATTATAATATCTCTAAAAATAAAAGAAAATAAAGAAACAATTTCTAGCATATTAGGATAATTCTCACCAATGAGGAAAGAAACTTGAGAGAAGAAGAAAAAGAAAATTTTATAAGAAAACGAGCTTTAACAAGGAAAAAGAAGGGAAATATAAAAGAAAATACTATAACAAACCAAGCTATAAAAGACGAAGATTTTTTAGAAAAGTCGCTTATTATCCTGCTAAGAAAACAATTGTAAGTATTGGACATGTGGAGAAGTATGGCATTATGTAAATGAATGTAAAAATAGGAAGAAGAACAAGACTATAGAAACATTGGGTAGTCTATATTATTTTGAGTTTAGAGAGCAAGACGCACTAAATCTAGCTTTAACAAACAACAAGGAGATTGTCAAAATTGTATTAGAAAAAGATATGAAGAGAGTGATTATAAAGAAACTAGTCATATGATGGAAAGTAGTTCAATTAGTTTTGGTGATCCTGAAGGAAAAGAATTTGTTGTGGATAATGAGAACAAAGAAGTCAAAGGAAGGTATGTCCTTCCCATAATTTAGAAAAATATGATCTATAAAAAAAATTCGTCTTTTAATTAAAGAGTAAGTACATATGTAAAATGATAGAAGGAGCTAGATCTAGAAATAAAAGACTGTGAGAATGATATGGAAGAAATTAATCTCATTAAATTGGGAAAAAAAATCCTTAAGCATAACAAGATAAAAAGCATAGATATATCCATGTTAGAATTATACAAGTACAAATTACTCCTTTATAGTATTGTGGCAAAGATATTGGTCTCTATACTTTGCTCTGTGATATCAAGTATACCAAATTTAATAATTAAATTATCACAAAGATTAAGACCAATTTATATAATGGAGCAGTAGGATTCAATTTCCAACCTAGATATTATGTAACCCTAAAAAATGAATTTGCCAAACACTTCCTATCCCTTTAAGATAAAAACAGTTGGAAAAGACATGAAAAGAGAAGGATACCCATCAAGGATATTTTGAAAAATAATCTACAGGATAGATAATGCTATAGTTCTAAAGACTAAGATAACAACAATGGAGGCAGAAAATTTGAAAGTCCTATGCCAATGCAAAAAAAATCAAAGGATAAAATCCAACCCACAGTAGACAAAAATCGATGGGTCTTAGATATCTAGCTGTGTCAACCCCACAGAAATCAATAAGAAAAATGTAATAAAAATTAATGAGAATAATAAAATTACCATTAAATTCCAATTATTAAGAAGCATGAGGGGAGATCAGAATCGGGAGAAGGATCTTCGGCCACAAAAGAAGAGTTTAAAGAAGATTATACAATTAGTATGGCCGGCGAAATGAATAGAATGAATTTTGAACCTGTAAGACACAGTGCAGACTGAAGTATGAGTTTAGATAGGAAAGTCATTGGGCGCAAAACAAGAACTGTTAGTGAGCCAATCTATAGGGATGAATTATTCAAAAATTTGACTATGGAAATATACTATGAAGTGAACCATACGAACAAAATGTATGCTTAAAGGGATATAATAAATATAAATTACGTGCCTGCATCGACAGTGGTTGTTCTATTTGTTTTCAAAAAGGATCTTTATTTCTGGAATTTATGTGTAGAAAAGCCAAAAATCCTTTACAAGTAAGGATAGTTGATGATAGCATACTGAGCCACAAGGAAACCATAGAAGAGTTGTCCATAGAAATAGGAGTCCAATGCATTATACCACTACTATCGTCTACTAATTCAACCCTCTCATGATATGATTATTAGAAATAATTTTTAGATGTTATGTTCTCCATGTATACAAACCATAAACCAAATAATATTCACAATAAATGGTCAATCAGCTCCCATTAATAAATTAAATAAATCTTACACTCATCAGAAGATTGAGTTACACATAGCCAGCATCGTGAGAAGATAATATTTGTGCAACATGAGATAGCACTAACAATCTCACTACCTAAGTTATTCATTAAATAGAATATTGTTGAACAACAAGAGCAATTATGTAATGAACTCTTCTTTGACAATCTTCTTAAATTTAGGGATAAAGACAAGACCTTTGTAAAAATAACTTTATTAAATCCTAACACTATTATTCGAGTCAAACAAATAAGTATACACACAAGGATATTCAAGAATTAGATACACAAATCAATAAAATTTTGAAAAAATGGTTAATTAGGAATAGTAAGAATCCTCACATTAGCCCCTCTTTTATGGTAAGAAATCACACTTCTAACAAAACAGTCCTTTTCAATAGAATTTAAGGAGCCTATTGGTTCTCAAAAATGGATCGCAAAAGCGAATACAGGTAGATTAAAGTGGATAAAGAAGGCATTCCCTTAACTGCTTTTAGTGCCCCTCAACAACATTATCAGTGGATAGTAATGTCATTTGGCCTTAAAAATACACCTCAAATATTTCAAAGAAGAATGGATAACATTTTTAAAGATCTTAATCATTGTTGTCTAGTTTATATCGATGATATTCTTATCTTTTCTAAGACCATAGAACAACATAAAGATGGTGTTCTAACAATCACCCAAAGATGCATTGATTATGACATTATCCTTGGTAAGAATGGTATATTTATGGTGAATAAGAAATTAAGTTTTTAGGTATGTAAATAAAAGCTAGACACATCATTTTACAAAACCATATTCTAGAAAAATAGAAAATTTTCCTGAAAAGGCTAAAGATAGGAAGCAAGTAAAAAGGTTTCTTATATGTCTTACCTATACTTTAGATTTCATTAAAAATCTAAAAAATTAAGAAAACAATTCTAGCAAAAACCTAAGCGAGAAGTACATTGGATGTGGACCCTTATTGATTTGATGATTGTTTAAAACTTCAAACAAATGTGCAAAAATCTTCCTATTCTTAATTTACCTAATAAAAGAGATGATTTAATTCTTGAGACAGATGCTAGTAATGAGCACTTGAGTGCAGTACTGAAAAATCAAATAAGGAGAAAAATTTTGCAAATATTGCAGTAGAAGTTGTAATAAAGCAAAGTGCAACTATTCCACAATAGAAAAAGAAATCCTTGCAGTTATAAGGGGAATTGAAAGTTCTTAATCTTTTTAACCCTAAAATCTTTCCTTATTTGAACTGATTGCAAAGAAATACTGGATTTTATGAAAAAGAATTTATGGAATATGCAAGCATAAGGGGCAACTATTGTGTTGGCAATTATGGCTTAACTAGTTTTCCATCTCTATTGAATATATAAATGGACTAAAGAATTCTCTGACAGATAATTTAACTCGTGAACTCGCCAATTGTGATCATCAAAGCAGAATGCCTGCGGAAAGGAGGAAATTCAAAATGAAATGTTATTAATGCTAGAAAGGGTTTCTTTCCAGTAGAATCCTTATAGATATTTTGGAGTTTTATACAAAAAGTAGATCATGTTTTGGTTTGATATCTTCTGTTTATCTAACAGTACGAAGATTCAACCTTTTATAGTTATAGATGAACTATCTAAGGTGTCCTTATGGTATTCAAGAAAAAACAAGTTCCCTTGTTCAAGAAAAATGGTTCAACGACTGGTGTGCAACATGCATCGACTATTACTATAATTATTCTCATGATATTTGGTAGTCATGAAATACTACAATCTTCTTTTTTAATAGATATGGAGTTGGTGGTATTAGACTCCCAGCAAATTCGAGCTCTTCAGATGACCCTATCATGAAAGCAAGAGAATATGGAATAGTAGCTTACCTCATGGAAATTCCATGTCCAAAATACCCATCCTTTCTAAGATCAACTAAGTTTCAAGAGTGCATGTTTAAAAGGATCTATTGGATTCTTATATCTCCTGATGGTCTAATAAAAATTCCACATAATAGAAGCCTGTTGTCGATATTCATTGTATAGTAATATAGAATGAAAATAGAAAAGTCAAATCAACCCATTATCTTGTTCAATTGGTTGATTTAGATGATCCTATACTTTTTAAAACGACAAAAGGTAGCTAGTGATCCTGCTTTAGCAACATCTATTGGGTTATACAACATTTATCATCAAATATAGGCATTAATTGAACAAAGAAGAACATTAATGCATGTAGGAACACTACTTTCGTTTATCATAATGATTTCAGCAAATATATGAATGTAGAAAGAGCTACTTTAGAAGATATCTTTAATTATCTCTTTGATTTTGGAGTTGGAAAACTCTTATCAGAAAAAGAAATGAAATATCTTCACGAATTATTTGAAAGATGGATCTAGAACATCTTCAATTTGATGAAGATTTTGATGATTTTTTAGATAATGATGGACTGAAAAACATTATTGTAAATGAAAGCATGTAGAATTTCAGTACGGATGACTAGTATTGTCACCGTTAAAAGTTTTGAAAAAGTTATTGCACCATTATTATACTATTTTGTTAAGTGTTAGGTTAGTAAAATAGTACAGTCTACTGTAGCCATGTGATTGCAGTTGTAGTCATATGAAAATATCAGTATATATATTATAGCTATTAGGACATCTTATGTAGTCCATCTCTTCTATAAAAGAAGAGATTGAGTGCTGAGAAGATGTACGTTTATTTAAGCACACTTGAGCAAAAGAGAAGTCGAGATTCTTCATTTCTCTATGAGCAAGTATCTTTGATGATCTTAGTAGCTTAAGTCCCTCTTCAATCTTTCCATTATAATATTTCCACTTTTAATCATTCAATAAAAGAGGTTTCCCAGTAGGGAATGTTATTGAATCAAATCTTATGTCTTAAATATTCTAATTTCTTGATTCACTATCCTTAGAAATTTAAAAAATAACTTAATTAGTGACTACGACCCTAGGTAAGAAACAAAACAGATCTATCCTATGCCTGATTTAAGGAAGGTATGGTTGAGATTAATAATGTCTGTAAACTAGAAGCTAGAGGAACACAAAGTCCAACGACGACCAAGTTCGGGTAATGGCTGAAACTTTCCAATTAAATTTTAATTATTTTACTAAGCATGAGGGGCCTCTAATCATCAAAAATATAATATTTATAATACAAGTAGTAGATTGTGATAACTAGTAGCAGTAAAGTCATCACAAAAAGTCTAAACATTAATATAGGTTTAGTTTTCTAAAGAAGCCCAAAAGTTTAAGTATTTGCACCTGAAACCCCATTTGGGTCAAGAATGAAATTTTCAAAAGATCATTGGTTGGACTGAAAGAAAAAACCCCTAAAAATCATTGTTTCATATAATATTGACCCCTGCTAATAATTTATCTAAAATAGTAAGTACTTGGAAATACATTCTAAAAAAGTTATCTCTTAAAAATTATTTCCACAAAATATAGGGTACCCAAAGTCGGAAATTGAATAAAGTGGGTAATCCACAAATGAATTTTTCTTTTCAATAATTTTTATTAACACTTGTTTTTTTAAAGATATAAGCAAGGACCATATCCTTACAGTATAATCACTAAAACTTGGGCATTTAAGATTTTCAATTGTTTCTAAATGGTAAAATGTCAATTCTTTAGCATTTCTTATGAAGTATATGACTATAGTATAAATAAGATATTCGACTACATCAAACTTATGTATAATTATTGGCTTCACCTCAAAGGTTTGTGGATCTTGAATGCTTTTTATTGAACTTTGAAGTTGATGGTGTAGGAAATATTATCCCATCAATTTTTGAGTTAACCTGTGAAGCCATCATAAGCAAGGAGTTTTGCAGCAACTTTCATGGAATCTCCTTTTGCAATATATGAAGTCGCACAAATATCCATTTCTTGAAGAGTATTGACAAACCCAAGAATCTGAATTCTCAAGCTAATTACTATAGGATTATTTATTAGTACACAATATTTCTTTTGAATGAGGGTTTTCGAAAGTTTTTTTAATTTCTTACTTTGGAAAGGACTGAGAGTGGAGTCGACAGGAGTAGAGGAAAGATGAATGGAAATAGTTGTTTTTGTAAGAATAAGATTATGCCATAAGTTTCGTTTAGTTGTACACATGAATTTATTGCAATTAGGAATAAAAAGTTGATATTTTAAAAGATAGCAATTAACCAATTGAAGAGAGTTATATTTTGTTTAATTTTAGATAATTGATGGTAACAAATAGTTATGAATAATAATTGCATTTCTTTAGAAAAGAAATATAATTATACATATATGAGAGCCAATCTGGTAGGATGAAGTTTAATGTGGGATGAGTAGGATGAATTTATACTAACCATTGATTGTATTCAGTGGGTTACAAACTTAAGGCATGTTCTTTTCGTTGTTTTTTTTTTTTCAATTTACCAACTTCAACCAATTTTAACCCACTTCAACCAATTTCAGCCCACTTCGATAAAAAATACCAACTTCAACTCACCTCCTTTAAAATTTTATTTTCGCTATTTCAACCAACTTTAACCTATCATATAAAAATCTACTAACTTCAACTAATTTTAACCTACTTTAATAAAAAAATATTAACTTTAGTTTATTTCAACCCACTTCAATCAAATTCAATTTACCAACAAAAAGAACATGCCGTTACAGCGGGTTTTTAAGCATTTCGTGACCTTCGTAGGGTTTCGTTCTCTTATTTGCTATGTACATTCTCTAGCTCTCTTTTTCGCTCGCTTGCTCGCTCTCTCCCCCTCTCTCCCTCTCCCCTTCAGCCCTCTACAGTGTCTGAGCAAATTCAATATGAATAATTCAATTTGGTTTGAGGCCAAATCAGAATTATTGCTAAATTTTTGAGAAATTTGGTTGCTGTGTTATCAAATTTTAGCATAGTTGCTGTATGTTACAGTCCGATTGCAAGATATGGGACTTGAGTCCCACATTGATTATATGGGGGTTGATGTGGGGTTTATATAGGCTTTCGGTTCTCCTAACCCTTGAACTAACTTTTGAGATGGGCTCTTCCAAAGTCCTATATCAATAGGTATCAGAGCTGACCCCATGTCTCTGTGTCCTCGCACTATGGGTGGTGACGCCGGTATTACAGTGTTTGCTCGGGGCTAGAAGGTTCTAGCGCACAGCCAGCCCACGGGTGCCTGGGCTGCAGAGCGTGGTGGATTGTTACGGTCCGATTACAAAGTATGGGACTTGAGTCCCACATTGATCATATGGGGGGTTGATATGGGGTTTATATAAGCTTTGGGTTCTCCCAACCCTTGAGCAAGCTTTTGAGATGGGCTCTTCCAAAGTCTTGTATCACTGTGTTTTTGTTTCATCTGGTATAGATTTCATCTTTCTTGTTCCCTTTTAGTCGCTGAACTTGCTAGAATTTCAGGTAGATTCGAATATCTTCTATATTTTCTACTTCATGGTCGAATCTACTTCGTGGTCGAATTTGGCGTACACGGAATAGTTGGGTGTGTATTTTGTGAATTTGTCTGGTAATACGAGTTTAATTGACCTAAGTTTTGTGAAAGCATAAATCGTAGATTTGTTAAGATTAGGTATATTTGAAACTTGAACTGTTATGTGATGTAAGTGTGTTATAAATTTTGCTATTTTGAAATGCACTTTAGAGTGGTTTGATGCTTTTGATTGGAGTTATCGGATGGATTTTGTCATATGATAGTTTCATTGAAATTTTTTAGGTGTCGTATATTTTGAGGTCAAGCCTGTTCTTTGTTTGCTTTTGCTAGTTTTTTTTTTTCATTGAGGCATTTCATCGAACACCTGTCGTACTACTATGAATAAGTTCAGAAAATAAAGCTTAAGAGTGAATCTATTAAAATTTCATTGAAAGTACTTGTTGGTTTTCCTAACTAGTCTTGAAATCGCTTTTATTTGTGAGTTGTCTGAACGTTTAGTTATTTATGTATCTATTTTTTTTAGGTAAAGCAGGTGAGGTTTTTTTGGGGGGGGGGGGGAGGGTTGTTTAGATTGTGAGTCCGTCTTCAACTGCCTGCTGAAATTGGACATCTTATTAGGTTAATGTAGAGAACCTTCAGTTTTTGAGCTTTCATGAATGATCTCTATCGAAGTTGCATGATAATGCCCCTATTTGGCAAATAGCTGTTAGTTATTAGCTGTTATCTATTAACTTTTTGTATTAGCTGTTAGTTACTTGTGCTAGCTATTTATATTAGCTGTTTGTTGAAAAACTGTTTGGTAAAATTAGCTATTTATGATAAAGTTGTGAGACAAAAAGTTAATTCTTCAAAAAGTTCTTCCAAACAACTCATAGAATTAGTTTTTTTAAATTAGTTTTTTGGATCCAAAAAACTCTTCTAAAAAGCTCTTTCACCAAACACCCAAATTAGCTTTTTTACTTGGCCAACTAGCTAATTTTGATTTTTAAAAAAAACTCTTTTTAGCCAAAAAACTCTTCAAAAAGCTGTTTACCAAACATCCCAATATAACAATACTTTCAAGTCTGAAGTTACATTAAAGTTTTCAAATGCTGAACCTGCGAGCTCTTTTTATTGATTCATCTGAAACGATTTTGTGCAAGTAACACGTACAGTAGTCATAGAAAGATCTTAGGCGCTCTCTTGATTGATGGATGCTGTTTTCATCCATTCTCTACTTATCTTATGACGCAGATCAAGGACCAGTTCAGGACACTCATCCAGAACCTGAGAGGGGTTTGATGTTCAGTCACCAACCAGGCCTGTTCTGTGAGGCAGTGCAGCTCAGTTTGGAGGCCACCTTAGGAAGGTCCTTGGTTTCTTGTACACCGTAGAGTTACCACCAAGCCTAGTCTTTTGAAGTTCACACAGTAGCCTTAGTTTCAGTTCAGTCAAATAAAGACAACTTGCAGTCAGTTGGATTGAGGTTATTTTGTGTTTGCTTCCAGTAATTCAGTCATGCCAAAGGAATTCACTTCCTTTTGATCAGTATCCTAACTCATTTATCAGCTCCTAATTAGCTCCTAAATGATAAAGGTTACTTGAAATTGCCCACAGAATTAATCCTGTAACAACAGCAGCAGGTCAGCAGCAGCAGCAGTTTGAAGAAGGAATTTTGTCCTCTGACTTAGCAGCTCGTTTGGGTCAACCTAAGGACTTGAAAATGTGTCTAAATATTTATCCAACAAGTTACAGAACCAGCTCCCTTAGCATCAGCTTTTATCCAGCTCCAGAATGCAAGAAATACCCTTTTATCCGTTGGATTTCAGGGTGTTGTACTTGCTGGCAGGTTTGCTTAACCCGATGCAATCAGCTGCAAATCCTCTTCTCAAGGCCATCATTAGCAAGTCCTTTGATGCTATTAGGAGGTGACACCTCAGTAATGGAGATAAGCAAGAGTTTAGGTGTCAAGAATTTAGCCAGCAACTACATTAAGCTAGTTTAAGTCTTTTCTGTTTTTCTAATTTTGGCCAGAATTAGTTGTGGCTGTTGATCTCTTTGATTGTAACCTGATATTTAAGGCTTGCCCTTACTGTAGTACTGAGATTATGTTGAATGAAATTTTTCTTTGCTGGTTTAAGCAAAACTCTCTCAAATCTCTCTAACTTTAGCCTGCACAGGTGGTGTATGAGAGTGATTCTTTATCCAACTTTCCTGGTACACTCTCCTTTAAGGGGTTGGTGCTGAATCTCTACAGTTCTGGTTGGTGGAATCAAAGTCCTTTATGCCAGTTCATATCTTCCATGTTGAGTTGCTAGCTATTGTTAAGACAAGCTTGCAGTTTCAGCATACATCATCTTACTTGGGGCCATCTGTGGTGGACACGATTGATTCCTGCATGCATTTCATTCAAAATTGATTTAAAATCAATCTATTCTATCCATTTTTTCTTTTTTTAAATTTTTTTTGGAATATAGTTGGTACAATTTGATCCTGAGGGAAAATTTGGCAAAATTTCTCAGGTATAGATGATTATTACATTTTTTAATGCTGGTATTTCCTCTCATGTCATCAAATGATTTCTCCTCAGGAAAATGTACTTTGAAGTAGAAGCATGCCCCTTACTTGGGTTAGGAATTTCAATGTCATTATAAATTCTTGATTCTGCTAGTTAAGCACATCTTACATCTTATCCTATTTGCCTATTACTGAGCTGGTTTCTGGCTCTAAATCTTCTTTGCAAATGAGCACTTGCATTGCTTGGATTTGGCTAAAAGATTTTTTTATGATCGTAGATTTAGGCCCTGTTCTTTTCAGTGGGAAATGATAGGTGGGAGGTGGGTAAGTATGGAAAATGGGGGAAGGAGTGGGTAAGAGTTGGTGAGAGTGGTATTTTTTTTAAATGTGGGAAAGGAGGGGGAAGGAGTGGGTGAGAGTGGGCAGGAGTTAAAAGGAATTGAATGAAGGAGTGTGGGAAAGGGGGCAAGGAGTGGGTGAGAGTGGAAAGGAGTGGTATTTTTGTTTAAGTATGGGAAAGAGTGGGAAGGGGGGAAGGAGTGGGTGGATGTGGGAAGGAGTGGGTTGGGTTCATTAAACCACGAAAAGAACAGGGCCGTAGGTATTTGGCTTGGGTCTTCGAACTTTTTCGCATGATTTGTATGCTTTTGATAACATATTAACATCTCCGTATATTAAACAATTAAGGGTCTGCTAATAGTGGTGATAAATGCATCAGTTTATGATCAAAAAACTTATTGGAATTTTTAGTAAAATACAATTAGAGATAGAGGATCTTGTTAAAAGTTTCATAGTTTCAGTTGTGTGCTGTTAGCTTAAAGCTAAGCCCCTCCTTGTACTTAATTCTGAAGAATTTATCATCTAAGTAACTTGCTGTCATTTCTAGGTTTTCAGAGTGCTAATTTCATTTACTATTGCCTTTCTATGAATTGAGTTAGAGCTTGTTGTACTCTAGGATGTATTTTCCTATTGCCGCGTGAATTTCATGTTGAAGCATGGTAACTACAGGTTACACATAGTGCCAGTGTGTTTTTCTTATAGAATATAGGCAGTATGCATATTATTTGAATGTAGTCATGTGCATCCCATCTATGCCGCATGGTCTCTCGCAGAATTTTATATGCTTCATCTGCAATATATTGCTCGTTCATTTCATGCATTTTGACTACCCCTTCCCACTCCCTCCCTCCCCCCCCCCCCCCCAAAAAAAAAGGGTCTCCTCCTTTATGTGGTGACTCACTTGGTGGTGGTGGTCGGGCATTTTATAATTACATTAGATCAGTAAGCATTTACAGCTTTATCGAGGAAAACACATGATGTTAATTGAGTTCAAAGGACAGTACTCTGCATTTTGATACTAATGCAGGGTATCCAGGCTTCCTGTTGCAATAGTCTACAATCTGTGGCAACAAAGGAACATTAGAGTTTTCCAAAATCACACTAGGAATCCTAGGTATGTAAATGGAACATTAATGATCTAGCTGGCACAACTGCATCCACATTGATGATCTAGCTGGCACAACTGCATTTGAGAGGACGTGGTGGCAGTAAGCAGAAGATCAAACTCTTTTTCTTGTAGAAGCTTAAGTAATCGTTATTTTTTTTTTTGGGGGGGGGGGCTTCTAAGCTAGTTTGGGTACAGGGAAACCGTGGCCAATACCTCCAATCATATACTTGTATGCAGACTTGTCAAAATTTGACCTGATCTAAAAACCCAACCCGAACCCGCCCGAAAATTTAGGATTTTGAACATGATTTTCTCGACAGAATTCAAAACAAACTGAACCCGAAAAGCCCACAATTTTGCGCATCAAACCCGACCCGAACCCGAATCTGCCCACTTGATCCGAACATGATATCCTTAGTTTTTGACCATTCTCTAATTTATTCCTCTCAATAATAATGGTTAGTTATTTTTATTGAATAGTTTAAAATGACATTGTATAACTATTACATCTATTTCCAAATTAAACACTAATAATTTTATTTTTTCTTCTCCATTCTCTGAAAATAATATCGAACATAACTTTTAAATGAAAAATTGTTTAAAATGGGTATAAAATTGTATGAAATAACTATCTAATCATTTAAAGCAAGTTAATTTAAAAGAAGACAAGATGCACAAGTCATGTCATTATATACTTAGTTAAAAAAAATGTCTAATTATTTTTAAATTAATTAATTTGCAATAATTTAAATTTTTGATGTTATAACTGCAAGATAATATCTTGTACTTATTTTATTCAATTTTATTTGGCTTTCATTATAACTAGTCTTGAACTATGATGGTAGTGACAAAAAAATGGCTAGCTGTATTCGTATTGGGTTTGTCAATTAATAAAGTTTTACCTTATTGGACATTAGTAGGTTGGTTAATAAAAATATTAAATTATTAAATAGGTTATTAGTGGTCAAACTCTCATAACCCATTAAAATATTTTAGACGAGCTATCCCATAAATAGTTGACCTATAATTGACCTTCTCTTAATGCACGGGTCGATCTATGCAAAACCAAATAGGGCTTGACTTTTTGTCCGGCCATAAAAGATGTTCGTATATTGTAATAAAAAGTTCGAATATTTTTAATATTCTTTTGAGAACTTACAAGTATTATGCCTTTTTCATTAAATACTGACAATTTTGATTAATAAATTTGCAGAATTTTTGATTTTGAAAAAAGAAAAATAACTCACAAAAAAGGCGTTCTAAACCCGTTTGGTTGATCTGAAACCCGTAAAATCGAAATACACCCGCCGTATTTTACACGAATTCGAAATACACCCAACCCATATTTTATCGGAGCCTGAATATACCCGGCTCGTATTTAACCGCCCACCTGAACTCACAGGTCTACTTGTATGCCTACTTTCTTTTTTTGGGGGGGGGGTAAATAAAACTCTATTTACCTTCAAAAAAAAAAAAAAGACTACTCCAAGGCCAATGGTTTATTATATAACTTGTGTTACAGTGAAGATGTTGATATGTAGACATCTACATTGTAAATTTTGCTGAAGGGATCTAATCTAATAGGTATGATGATAGCCTCTGAGATGGTGAGTTATAGCATTCTAAATTGGAAGTAATTTATCGCACAACTTTATATCCAACTGTAGTTTAAAAGTTACACTTTTTAAATTCCAAATGCTAATTTTTACATTTAAGAGTTCACCTTTTAAAATCTAAACCTTTTAAAATCTAAAAGTCAGTTTTTAAAACCCAAATATTTATTTGTAATGTCTAAACGGTTATTTCACATTACCTAAACATTCATTTTCTTATGTCTTAAATTTTAATTTTTAAAACCTAATCGTTTTCTTATGTTTAAAAGTTACTTTCTAATTAAGAGTTAACTATTCATTTTCTTATGCCAACTTTTAATGTCTAAATATTCATTCTTTTATGTTTGAAAGTTCACTTTTTACATCAAATATTCATTCTCTTATGTTTGAAGGTTCACCTGTTAAAACCAAGAATATTCATTCTTTTATATTTCAAAGCTCACTCGTTAAAACCATCCTTCAGATATTCATTTTTTGCACATCTAAAAGTTCTAATTTGAAAACCTAAAAATAAAATGTCTTATGTCTATTAGGTTCACTTTTTAAAAATGTAATATTCATTTTTTTAAATCTAAAAGATCACTAATTAAAAGTGTACAACAAACTCTAACCTAAACAGAGATGCAGTTAGTTATCAATATGCATAACATTAGTGAGTATTTAAATAAGAGTTTGCTTTTTTGCTTACTGCTTAGAATTCAGTCCTTAACCAAGTTGGACATCAATAGACAATTAATCAGTGATCAACGAACATATTTATAATAGTCACCATAAATAGATAAGTTGATCACCAAGAACAATTTGACAATTACTAAAACTAGATCTACTAATAGGTATCAGAGTTCCACTCGAACCCCAGAAACCCAACCCAACCCCACTCCATTTATAGCGATGGGTGTAGAAAATGGGGGGGGGGGGGAAATGGGTATGGGGCAGGTGTGCTAAAAACAGGTTTGGGTTCAGGTACGAGTCGGGTACAGGAATACCCATTCCGAACCCGCCCAATAGCCATAGCCGGTTTTCTTTTTTAATTTTTTTAGTCTTATTTTTGAGCTTGAATAGTTTAGAATACTCATATCAACAATGCTATTAATGTTGCAAAATAAAACTATTACCCAATAATTCTAAAATTGAAAATGTATTAAGAATTCATAACATCAAAGACTACTAAACTAACTTAAGATACCAAAAGAAAAATACATGAATTGTAAAAATAGCTACACCAATGAATTCTGGATGCACCACAAAAATAATTTATGTATTCTTTATTTAGTTTTGAAACTTTAATAATTAAACTTAATAAACCCCATGGGCATTATCTTTTACAATGTTATGTACCCGAACAAAACCTGAAATATCCAAAGCACTCGATAGGTATAAGTAGGGTATGAATTTTTAAACCCGATGCGTATGCCTATAGGTATGGGTATGGGGATGATTTCAAAAGCCGAGTATGGCTCCACCTGCCCCACGCCCATCCTTAGTTGATCACTAGTTATAATTATAAACAAAAACATAGATCATAAATTTTTTCTCAAAATAAAGCTCAATTATAACACATAAAAGTCACCTAGTACACATGACTAACATTATTGTCATCTGACATTCTACGCATGCATCGAATATATAAACATGATCACCAAACACAATTACGATGATCACTACAAAATGATCTATTGATCACTAACTAAGATTATAAGGTAAAATATGTATTATGATTTTTAATGCAAATAAAGTTCACATACAACAAATGAAGCCCACCTAACTACAATTGAGGATATCGTTCATGATCAAGTAATATACTTACAATGATCACCATAAATAGATTTGTTAATCACTAAACATAATTCTGATGATCACTAAAACTAGATCTATTGATCATAACTAAAAGCATAAGTAAACTTTTACTATACTTTTAAATAAAAATGAAGCTCAATTACAACAAATAAAGTTCATTTAGCTACCATTTAGAATATAGTCCATTATCAACAAACATATTAATATTTGTTACCATAAATTGATCAATTAATCATAAAAAATAATTCTGATAATCACTACATCGAGATCTATTGATCACGAACTAAAGTTATAAATAAAACTATATATTATAAATTTTACTAAAAACAAAGCTCAATTATAACAAATAAAGCTCACCTAATTACAATTGAGTATATAGTTCCTGATCAACGAACATTCATAATAGTCACCATCAATAGATCAATTGATCAACAAAAATAATTATCATGGTCCCTAAAACTAGATATGTTAATCACACAAAAGTCACATAAAACTCACCTAGGACACATGATTAACATTATTCACATCCAACATTCTACTGAGATTTCGAAGACATAAACATTGTCACCAAACATAATGCGAATGAGCACTACAAGAAGATCTATTGTTCACTAACTAAGATTGTAAGTCAAAATATGTAGATTTTTTTTAATTAAAGTAAAAGTTCAATTAGAACAAATACAGCTCACCTGACTACAATTAAGGATGTAGTTCATGAACAATGAACATATTTATAACAGTCACCATAAATAGATCAATTGATTACTAAATATTATTCTGATGATAACTAACACTGGATCTATTAATCAATAACTAATATTACAATTAAAATATATTATGATTTTTAACAAAAATAGAGCTCAATTACAAGAAATAAAGCTCATCTAGCTACAGTTGAGAATATAGTTCATTATCAATGAAGGTACTTATAATGGTCACCATAAATAGATCAATTAATCAGTAAATATAATTTTGATGATCACTAAAACCAGATCTATTGATCACTAACTAAGATTATGAATAAATATATATCTTATGTTATTTAATAAAAATAATGCTAAACTACGACAAACAAAGCTCATCTAGCTATAATTGAGAGCATACTTCATGATCAATGAGCATATTTATACTGATGACCATAAATAAATCAATTGATCACAAAAAAAAAAAAAACTCTAATGATCACTACAACTAGATGTATCTATCACTAACTACAATTATAAAAAAACAGGTACATTATAAATTTTATAGAAAATAAAGCTCAGTAACAAATAAATGTCACGTAGCAACAATTGAAGATATAGTGCATGATCAATTAACATATTTGTAATGGTCACCATAAATAGTTCAATTGATCATAAAAAATAATTCAATTAAATCTTAGCTCCTTACCAAAACATTGAAAAAATAGTCTAATTTAATGTTTGACCATAACAAAAATAAATTTTGATGCCAATAATGAAATGTGAGTTATCTCCAAGCATCTTGCATAAGAAACAAATAGTAAAATCAACATTAGTAATATCATTATCAAGTAAGCATCATGCTGAATATCATTCATGACCAACGAACATATTCATAATGGTCCCAATAATAGATGATTAATTGCCAAAAATAATTCTATTGAAAACTAAAACTAGATCTATTAATCACTAACTATAATTATAAATAAAAACATACATAATAAATTTTATTAAAACTTTTTACAGTGGTCACCATAAATAGGTCGATTGATCATCAAAACTAATTCTAATGATCACTGAAACTAGATCTATTGATCACATAAAAGCCACCTAAAGTCACCTAGTCCACATGATTAAGATTATTCGCATCTAACATTCTACTCACATATCGAAGATATAAACATCATCACCAAACATAATTAAGATGATCACTATAAGAAGATCTAGTGATCGCTAACTAAGATTATAAGTAAAAATATATACTATGATTTTTAATAAAAATAAAGCTCAATTACAACAAATAAAGCTCATCTAACTGCAATTGAAAATATAGCTCATCATTAATGAACACATTTTTAATGGTCACTGTTCAGCCTGAAAATATGTTATTTTTATACCCTTTTATTATCTAATATTTGCTCGAAATAAATTACTAAATTAGAATTTTAATGTTATTTTTCTTATTTTGTAGGAATTTTGAAAATTTGAAAAATAGTCAAGAATTGGATCAAGAAAAGAAGAGAGGAAATGGAAGAGCAAGAAAATTGACCCAGATGAGCCCAACGACCCAAAATGAGGCCCAGTAGCAGCCTGGCCCAGCTGTGCCCTTCACGTCTCCCTCCTCCTTTTCTTTGCTCCCGACCCAATTTTCCGAGCCCATTAGATCAGTCCAGGCCTCTCCCTATCTTCTTTTTCCTTTCTTTTCTTTCCCCTGGGCCGGTCCATCTTTCCTTCTCCTTTCTCTCTCGGCCCAGTCTCTCTTTCTTTTCCTTTCCTTCTTTTCCCCCTCTCTGGGCCTGTTTCCCAGCACGCAGACGGGCCAAGGTTCTAGCCCAGTTTTTTTTTTTTTTTAATCCTCATCATTTATCTCCCACATGCATGGCACATGATTTGGTCTTCTTCTTCTCTTCCTGCGCAACCTAGAGAAACCGAGAACAAAAGCATGGCGGTCCTTCTTCTTCCCGAGCCGTTTCCTCCTTCAATCATCATCATTAATGCTTCCATTACCATGCCCATCCGTTGCCTTCCAGTATCATCATCAATTTAGCGGTTTCAAACATTTAAAGGGGCAATTATGTGGGGGCAACGAAGAGGTTTTTCAAGGGGCTTTAATGAAGGTCGAAGCAGAGTAGTAGAGAATATAGAGGGAGTTTAGATTTGCTGAGGTTTTTAGTTAGAAATATTTTCAGTTTTAAAGCATCTAAGTTCGAATTCTGGGATTTAATTTGCTTTCTTGTTTTCGATTTCGATCTTTAGATTCATATTTTAGTCTTCAAATTCGTGTTATTTGGTTTGAATTTATCAACTCCGAGTTGAATTTACAAGGGTTACGTGAAATCTTAAGAGTTGGATTCGAATCGAGGTCTTGCTTTGCTCTGCTTCTTCACTTTGGTAAGCGTCCATGCAGATAGTTACAGGTTACTGGTAGAAAAAAGATAAATAATTGCGGCCAGGTGTTGGTGACTCAAACTTGTTACAGTTTAGTATCTCTTTTGCAAATGGTGCCTTCGAATTTCATATTTGATTTTGTTTAATTTAGCCCCTTAATTTGTAAGAATTATTCAACCTTTGAGTTAGACAAAATTAGCCTCTAGTTTTAAATTAGACTAGAATTATTGGTAATTTAGTTTCACAACTCTTCCCTGAGGACGACACCCGAAGTGTTACAACGATAAACCGTACGCTTGCGGGAATATACAACAAGTTTTTGGCGCCGTTGTCGGGGATGAGTTATGAAA